>CM053501.1:100569538-100594517 GCA_028627145.1 Eidolon dupreanum
TGTGTGGCTGGTGCCCTCCAGCTTGGCAGAGAAAGGGATAAATGAGGCTTTTAAGGTCCCACTTACATTATCCTGGTGATTAAAGAAGTTGCACTGGTTTGGCTTAGTACAAACAATTCAGGGACTCTGAGCCCACCCACTTCAAGAGCGAGGCCGTTAAGAAGCACCTGAAGTTTGGTTTAAGTCTAACTCATGATTTTCAGATCCATAAGATAGTATTATATTTCACACGAGTTCCTCAAATATTTGTATAATGTTCAATGTCCCATAAGTTTCGCTTATGATTTACTGTTTCTCTGTAATACAGTATCCATTAAAGCAATTTAGTGGCCCAGACCCTCAAGACGTACCTTGAGAGTTTTATCATTTAAAGACTATTTAAACAAAGAACAAATGTAAGTGTTAATGCAATGACCTGGCTTAGAGTTCTAATTAAAATAAACTTAGAACCAGCGATTGGATCTATTAAGTTAGACATTGATAGATGGGCACAGCTGAACCTTACAGTTTGGAAAAGGTTAATATAATAAAGATCAATGTCTTATCAAGGTTTTACATATACCATTAGTTTTTCTGTAATATATACTCCAAAATATTTTTAAACTAAGTAAAATAGTGAAAATAAAAATATTTGGAGTAAAGATAAGAAAAGAAGAATCTGCCATAAGAATGACTACTAGGGTGGGAGTTTCAAATGACGAAATTCAACAGAACGTAGCACAAATCTTAGCAAAGCGGAGTGGTACCGTGTGCGCGTGCGCGTGCGTGTGTGTGTGTGCGCGCGCGCACGCGCACCACAAATTAAACGCTTAGATTAATTTCCTATATTTTTTATGAATACCTGAATTTATATGATTCTCTTATCAAAATTAATCTAACTTCATACATTCCGGAGCACAAATACCCAATTTCAATAAATACCTCAGTAAGCTATTTTTGTTGCCACACAAAAAACTAACGAAAAGCAGGAACGTAGACAGAACCCTCCGCGACGCGGCCATGTGAGTCTACGTGAACAGCCTCGGCCATTCTGTAAGGTGAGAAGATAATTAAAGATGCTCTATTTTTGTCTCTGAAAATAGTAACAGACTAAATAAGAACACATATGTTTATAACATGAGAACTAAGGAAACACCTGTGGTCTACGGCCACGCCACCCTGAACGGGCCAATCCCGTCTGATCTCGGAAGCTGAGCAGGGTCGGGCCTGGTTAGTACTTGGATGGGAGACCACCTAGGAAGACCAGGTGCTGTAGGCTTAAAAAATAAAAAATAAAGGGATTGTAAGCTGACAAGGTCCTTGCAATCTGGGAGGTCAATCAAGGGTTGCCTAGCCTAAAACAAACAAACAAACAAAAAACTAAAATAAAACACGCAAAAAAAATGCCTATGGTCATTCTGTAATCCTTCAGCCTCATATGAGAAGGGCTGTTCCTTTATTTACATTGGTTATCTGAAGTATAGAATTAGGGAAAGAGTAGTATACGGTGAGTAACATTCTAATTTTTGACCTTTAAAAGCATCACCTCTTGAACACAGAGCTAGGTGTCCAGGAAGAATGAAGTGGAGAGTTTGCAAGGCAGAGTCATGGAAGGGGGGAGACTACACAGAGAAGGCACTCTGGGGGTGTGCGACAGTCTCCCCTGAGTGCTCACTGGTACCAGGAGCCCAGCTTCTGCAGGGAGCCGGGAGCTCTGCTAGATCTGGGAGCCAAAGCCAGAAACCCTGGAACTCCCAGGGCGCCGGGGTGGGCACGTAGGGAGCAGGGGACGATAAGCCCTAGACGAAACCCAGCCTGGTCCCGCCAAGGAAATCCTAGCGGTAGAACCAAAGTGATGAACTGTGTTCAGGCATCTTAACTGCATCCGAGAGCAACGCTCAGTATTCGCAGAAGTGCAAAATTATCCAAAATCCAACGAAGTAAAGTTTCCAAATGCCGGCATCTGGAACAACACCCAGTAGTCATGCAGAGAGCAGAGAACATAGTGAACATTTGATAAAATCAGTGTGTACTAACCCAGAACTGTCCCCATGTTGAAATTAGGTGACAAAAACATTAAAGAAATTATTATAATGACCTGTCATATGCCCAAATATTAAGTAGAGGCATAGGACACATTAAAAAAAAAAAAAAAAAACACTGAAATTGAACATTTAGGGACAGAACAAAGCTGCAATGTCTTGGATAGAAAGCACTCTAGATGTGATTAATGACAAAAGAAAATCATCGTGAACTTGAGGGTACAGTACTGGAAACTATTTAAGATAAGACACTGGTAGTGGTGGGGGTGAGAATAGGATTTACAAAAACGAATAGAATCGCATCCATCTGTGGGACAAGCTCAAACAGACCAATATGGGTATAACTGGAGTCTTTGAAGAAGGAAGAAAGAGGAAAATAATATGTGAAGGATATTGGCCGTACATAGTGAACATTTGATAAAAACTATGAACCACAGATGGGTAATTTGATAAAATCTATGAACCCGCAGAAGGTCAATGAATCCCAACCACAAGAAACATACGTAAAAAATTATCCTAAGTCTTGCCTTAATCAAAACCTGGATTAGTTATCTAAGCTGTGTAACAAATTATCCCAAATTATCCCAACATGTAGTGACTTCAAACACTTCTTATCAAAATGTCTGCGGGTCAGGATTCCAGGCAGGAGATAGGATCCCTGTGTGTCGCTAGGCCGTTAGTGGGGCGTTGACGCACTCTGACCTCAGAGACCGCGCGGGAGAGCGCGCGCCTCCCAGCTCCCTGGGGCAGTGGCTTGCTGGCGGGGTGCAGAGCCCCGATTAGCTGAGAACATCACTGGCTCACCGCCCGGGCTTCATGGGACAGCCCATGACACGTGGCTGGCTTCAGAGTAAGAGAGAGACACACAAGAATGAAGAAGCCGCAGCACTTTAAAATTTGATCTCTGCAATTAAATCTGCTACGGTCTGCATGCTTGTATGCCCCCCAAATTCATGTGCTGAAGTGCGAGTCCCCAGTGGGAGGTGTTAGGGGGCGGGGCCTTAGGTGTGATTAGGTCAGGAGGGCGGAGCTTTCATGAAAGGGATGAATGCTCCTATGGGAGGGGCCCGAGCCAGGCCCCAGCCCCTCCCACCACGTGAAGCCACCACAGGAAGTCTGCAGCCTTTTGACCAAGCACGTGATTGCCCGTGGCACCCGCTGCCCAAATAGGAGAAGCAGAAGCAAAGCCATCTTAAAAGTCTAATGATCTAAATGTAGACCTGAGCCCAAACGAGGAATGATTGATCGTTAGTTCTTGGTTTGATCCAATTACACGTAATAGGATTTTCCATGAAGATAAAGAAAAATTCATTTTTCATTACGATCCTCGGCGCGTGTGGCGATCGCCGCGGGGTTCGTGAGAAAGGGAATATCAGCACTGAGACCATTTACACACACGGTGATTTGCTGGGTGTCCCAAAGCAGTGTGGGATTAACTATTTGTGGCAATCTCCACACCGGCCTTGATTCAAAACGAAACAAAACATTAATATTATTTTTCAGAAGCACAGCTACCTTCTGGGTTTGATAACTAGAACTCATCGGCTAATGATTTAAAACCGACGAGCTGTGACTGTGCTGTTTTCCCAGCAGGGCAAACCTGCAATGGCGCGGTGACTGGAACGGCCCGGAATATGCGCTTCTCAGGCCTCGTCCCTCAGGCGACGGAAATGCACAGATATGCCATGCGGGGGTGGCGGCTCTGCCGTCACAGAACATGCTAGAGCACAGAGGCCGGCTCTCAGCAAGGACACTGTCTTAGTCTGCTCTGGCGGCCGTGACCAGGTGCAGGGGACTGGGATTCAGCACGCTCGGCTACTTCCCAGCCCTGGAGGCTGGACATCGCCATCAGGGCTCAGGAGGCGGGGCCTGGCGCCCCCCTCCTGCCTGCAGACAACCTGCCTGCGTCAGGGATGGACAAGGCCAAATCTCTCTACTTCTCTTCTCTGAAAACCACTGTCCTGTCAGATGAGAGCCCCACCGTACGACCTTGCTTAACCTCGGTCGCCTCCTAAAGACCCTGCCTCCTGGGTCAGTCAGGAGGAGGGGCTTTGACATGGGCATCTTGGAGGACACGATTCCATTCCCGGCGGATGCTGCGCCACGCTTTGTATTTCTGTCCTCAGAAGTAATTAATTCCTGCTGGATGGAGGGATCATGAGAGCGGTTGACTGTTACGCTGTTTGATAGCTTGCTCCAGCAACCTCACCCAGCAAGTCTTCTCAAATAATTTGGATAAGCCTCTCTACTCTGTGTGAATGTTTAAGTTAGATGTTTCTAGCGGCTTTATTTATCTTTAAGATTAAAGATTATTTTAAATTAGTACGACATTGAAAATGTTTGAATATAGTCATATTGTTATTTTTTTTTTATAGAATCTATATCAAATGAGTGCAGTTCCTATTAAAATAAATCAAGTCATTATTTAGAGTTGTTGTAAAGGAATTGTTTTGTTTTGTAAAGAAAAGGGATAATCGCTTTCTCAATTCTTGATAAATACGCAGAAAACTGATACAATTGCATAGAATGATATACATATCCATATTCTGATATGGGCTGCCAGGCAACACCTCTGTGCAGAGAACCAGGAAACACTCTAGAACATTCCGAAGTCAGTCCGGATTGAGCCTCTCTGAGACTCCGTACCTTAATCATTAGTTGAAGATGCGGAAACGCAGGTGTTGCCGGCCTGAGGATTTCGGTGAGCTGAGGTTTAAGTCCCCCAGTCAACTACTATACGAGATACGATTATGTACTTAAATGCTAAAGGCGCATTTGAAATCCAACCCGGTTCGGTGTGGACGGCCTTACCCGCGTCGGCGGTCGCGGACACCCCGGACTCCTTCACCCTCCATCGTCTGGACTTCGCTGGCCGCATCCGGGTGCGTCCTCCTCCCCAGCGTCGGCAGCTTACGTGACTTCTTTCCGAGTCTCTGTGACGTGACCGTCGCCTGCCTCCCCGCTCCGCCCTGGCTCCAGACCCCCGCGGGCGCCGCCGGCACCCTGGGGTGCGGCTGCGGCGGCGCCCGCCTCCCGGATGCGCCCCGGCCCCGCACGCTACGCCCCTCCGGCGCGAGCCACGCGGGAGGCCGGGCGGGCCCTGCCGCGGGCAGGTGTGGCTACTGCCCCTGGAGCGCAGGTGACCAGAGGAAGCTGCAGAAACAGCGGCTGAGCCTCGGGCCCGCGGGGGCATTCTGCCAGGCCACGTACCCAGGTGTCCTGAGACCCGGCGCCTCCGCCTGTGCAAGGGTCCGAGTGCTCCCCGCGGGGCTTGGTCTGATCGAGTGTCTCATCGTACGGGAGCTGCCAGCCTCCTGCCCCTGGGCCAGGGGCGCCAGGGAGTGCGTGTAAGTCAGGATCCTAGACGCTACCTGCTCCTCTCAACCTATGGCCAGCGAAACTGCGGACAGGTAGGTTCCTCACCTGTTAAATGGCATCTTCACGGTCAAGGCAAAGACATTCCAGGAGAAAGGAGAGAAAAAGTGTTATGGGCACATAAGTATTTTGTGATCATTTTTATTCTAATTCCTTTTGAACATCTAATAGCTTGATCTGATGAGGAATTGGATAATTCCGGGTGTAAACGGAACTCGGTGCTCTCACCAGCGACAAGAAGTCAGTGCTTTGGACACGTTCTAATCACCTAGGATCAGCTGGAGACCACAAGTCAGGAACAGTACAGTGACAGTCCACGGGGGCGTCTCCTGGGAGCCCCCAGGCTCCATGTGACCAGGCTGGGGTCCGCAGTCCCCACGGAGCTGCACCCTCCACAGAGTCTGATGGTTCTGCTCGAACAGACAGACTGGGGAGCATTCGTAGTGAGGGGTCGCCCAGGACTGAGGCGGTCCCCTGGGAGGCGTGGAGCAGGTGTGTGGGACAAGGGTAGCACCCCCGAGCTTGGAAAACTCCCTGAGAGGGCACACTGTGACCGACTTAAATTTGGGATAAAATAATGAGTGGCATCATGTGAGGTCTATATTTTCATAGGCCACCTTTTAATCTCTAAAATCCAATATTCTCTCAAGCACAGGAGTAAATAGAAATTATCTGACAGAGCTAATTAAATGATTAAATAGCCCACCCTCTGTCCCCGGCAATTCTGACTTGACAGGGTAGAGAGGGGGCAGACAGCTCTATTTTAACCAGAAGCCCTTTGACCTCCAAGGTGTGAGATGCCAGCTTTATAGGGAATAAAAATAAAATTAAGAAAATCACCAAAACAAGGGTATCACAGCTTCTATAGTGCCTGAGTGTTTAGGATAGCACATAAAACGTGGTTTTAACAATTTAATTATTTAGATCCCTATTCAAATATCATGATTTTGAAATGGCGATTGGTGTGTTTGCTTTAAAGGAAAACAGTTACTTCAAAAATGTTTATCACAATAATAAAAGGCACTGATCCATTTAACCATTTCCCACACGTCGATATTCATATCTCATATGAATTTCCAAACCGTTTTGAGAACCCGTAACTAAATCTCCCCTGAGCCTTGTCTCCAAATAGGACCACATCCTGGGGGACTGGGGCTCAGGACTGCGACACGTGAATTTCGGGGTGTCACAACTCCACGCGGAACGGTGCCGTCCCCCGGTTGCTGCGGGAGGATCCACGGAGGGGACGCTGTGGGTGCCGTCCTCACTGTCACCTGCTCACCGCAGTCCGCAGGGGGGAGGATGTACACACGTACACTCAGCCACGCACACTCACACTCACGCACGCACGGACACCCCAGAACCTATTTCCTGTCTCAATTCTGTGCCCCTCGGGTGACATGCCTGTGATTCAGGACTCCCTGGGCCCACCTCTTCCCAGCCAGGAGGGAGGTCCCAAGATAGCCACTTCCTGTCTCCCACCTGCTCGGGGACAAT
This sequence comes from Eidolon dupreanum, assembly GCA_028627145.1. Taxonomy (NCBI): domain Eukaryota; kingdom Metazoa; phylum Chordata; class Mammalia; order Chiroptera; family Pteropodidae; genus Eidolon; species Eidolon dupreanum. The sequence continues at coordinate 100,576,432 of CM053501.1, forward strand.
GTGGATAAAGTGACTCGTAAGGAATCCTAAGGTCCCAGAATTACAAGAAGTGTGAAATCTTTTATTCACGAATCAGTCGGTCTTCCTCCTAAAAGTCACGATTCTGCAAGCTGCATGAAGCGATAAAATTAATGGACGTAGTGAGAGTGTTGCTAGGGATTTGGAAGAAAGAAATGAGAGAATAAATTATAGATAGAGCTTTCTTGAAAATCTAGGGGATCAATGACATTAATGAAAATGACATATTATTTCTGTGACATATACACAAAATGTACGTACAGGAGGTTGTTAGAACGGATCGCTTTGGAAATTTTCTACAGAATCTGTTTTCTAGGGTAATTTCTTTCTCTGGCTTGTTCTGGCAACTCCAAGTTTGACATTTCTATATACAGTTTCTGACAGTAGTTAGTGAACTAGGGTAGGCTCCTTATCAGAAGTTGGACCATATCCCATCAACTGCACGATCCATTTTCTATTGATTAGAGGATGCTGAAATGGGATATAACATATCTGAATCTCTGTATTATGAGTCATAATTATAGCGTATTTATGTTTTGATGTAGGAAAACAACTGACGTTTATCTGAGCACCTACTTTATGCATGCTTCTGTGCTAGATGTTTTGGTTAAGTTATTGAATCGTATTGCGATAGACATAGTAGAACATTCTCCATATTGCACACGAACAAATCCAAGCTCAAAGCAGTTTACATCACTGGCTCAAGGCCACACAGATGGAATCTAGAAAGCGAGACTCTCGAGCCCAGATCTGGCTCTAAAATGGTGTCTCTTGGAAACGCAGTTTCGTGGACGCTGACAGCAAATGACAGTTCTCTCTCAGCGACATGAAGACTGCATCGCGCGGTGGTTTTTAGTTTTTCAAAAGAGTCATTTACTCTGAAATTTGAATTCTAATATTTTTGCACCAGCAATCAGATTGTCCCGGTCCATTTTATTAATCCTAGTCACTTTAAAGAAATCAATCTTTTATAAGGATGACAGTCTTTTTCCCTTAAAAATGTATATATATCATTTTCTAATTTACAGGATATAGATAAATATTTAAAAAAAAAAACATAAAGAGTTGAAATAACTGTTTTAAAATACTGAACTATATAGTGTGTTGTGTGAGAAGTTATCGTTTTCCTGCCTATTTCCATGGAGTTGAGAAATAACATCATTTATTCATTGTTGGCCTTTTTGCTAAGTGGTTGGCTTCAGGAAAGTACGATTGTGACTTTATGAAGAAATGGAAAGAGTCAATCCTCTGTTCTTTACTCCACACATACTTCTTCTCTCTCTTTCAAATTTAAAGAGAATTTTGTGCAACCAGCTTGTTTTCAAAGTTACTTTTCTGCAAAGGGAAGTATTTTCTAAATGAGTCACATGTTTAATAGAGGAAATACTCAGAATAATATTCCCACGTCGGCCCAGTCTGAGAGACACAGTAGGACACTGTCGTGACTTTCTTCAGGTGGAAAGTGGTTACATTATCTTCTTTAACAGAGATAAAGGCACGAGTCAAGAAAAGGAAATCCTTGTGCTTTTACTGAGTCATTATTTTTAGTGAGCTAAAATTTTATGAAAACAGAAACAAGTCTCCATTTATGTGTTGGAATTATTACTTTTTCATTCATTTTTATGTTTTACGAAGAGGATTTTTTTTGTTGTTATCACCCGAACAGCGCTGTTGATGTTTTTGGCCACTGGATCCTTTGTGGGGTCGGGGGGTGGGTCTGTCCCGGGAGTCGTAAGGTGTCCAGTGACATCCCTGTCTTCCACCCACTCAGCACCCCTAGTCCCCACGCTCCATTGTGTGTGGCAACTGAAACCATCTCCAACGTTGCCAGTGTCGCCTCAAGGTCAAAGTCGTTCTCCTCAGTCAAAGACCACCGAGTTCCGGAAACACTGGCTCATAATGTGCGCCGGACTTCTACGTGCGGCTGGAAATGAACTCACTCAATGACCAAAGCAGCCCTGCGAGATGCGGACTACGGTCACCCACATTTTGCAGAGAAGGAAACTGAGGCACAGAGAGGTTGGGGATCAAGCCAACTCTGTCTGACTCGAGGGTCCTAACTCTTGGCCACTACCTAACGTTTCCACTCTGACACTTATAAAATGAAAAGTCAGACTACAAAAATTGAGTATAGTCTAGAGATTGCTAACAATTATGGAAGATAGGGAAACATAGTCTGTACACATATTTTCTAAAGAAGCATTGGGATGCTAACCGGAGCGAGGTGGTTGAGGCGGTTGGTATATACGTGAGACTCCTCTGAGTGTTCCCCTTTATGCGTCTTTTTCATTTAAACCATGCAAATGTATGACATTTGACAAACCAAAAGAAAATTAATCTAATCCCTAAAAGGGAGAGGGTATAAAGAAAGAAGAAAGAGAAGGAAAAAGGGCAGTAAAAGGAAAAGAAACTCTTGTGTTTTTAATGAGCCCAGATTCTCATATGCCTTATCTGTAATCCGACATTAGCCACAAGAAAAAGAGAAAAATGGCTTAAAAATATAGGTCAAATTCTAATAAGTAACTTTCAAGGTTTATGATATGATGATTTCTTTTTAGGTGACAAAGATATTAAGCAGAAGGAAGTCTTCGCTAATATTCCTAATCTGTACCTTCTTATTAAAAACATGTAGACATTATTTTTCAGTTCAGACTTTAAAGTCACCACAAAATAAAGATTTCAAAAACTTTCTGCGTTGTCCATATGAAGAAACGAGGTAACAGCTTGAAAAATTCAGCCCCTGATAATTTGACTAAAACCAATTTATGCTGCAATAAATAAGCATCCTACGTAAAGAACAACCAAAAGCATTGCACATCGTTTTGTTTGTTTGTTTTGATTCAAACGGCCTCTCGAGGAAAAACAGGCGTGGCCTGACACTAAAAACCTGTCCCTGGAAACGCCCCGTTCCCTCACTGTTGTCTGTAGCAAACGTCTTTGAATCCATTTCCCAAACCTGTTTTGAGTGTCTAAGATTGCACTGTTGACATCGGTTTTACAAACGGTGTTTGAACATTGGAAACACCTTGCCCCATGGAGGTGACGACCTATTTCCAAAAGCGCCCCTTTCTCTCTCACTTCCTTGCACTTTGGCATGAAGTGGGACAGGGGGCCGATGTGCGGGTGTGGGGCGTGAGTCTGCTCGGAAGAGCAGCGAGCAAGCCGCACTGGGGCACGCGTGTGTGCACTCACACGCTTAGCTGAATGCCAGACGGGCTCTCGGCGAGTGAGCAAGCCAAAGCGAAGGGCCATCTCCACGCACACATCCCCCGTTCTGGTGGCCCCGGCTTTACTCCTGCACGGTGACTCGGCCTTTGTCAACACGATAGAGCAGCGATTGTGTTCCATCCAATTAGCCCGACCCGCGCCTCGGCCATAAAACTTTACGCGAACTGCCGCGCGCAGGCCGTGCAGCCCAGGGAAACAATGACAGGCTTATAACTCTTAAAGACTTTTTTTTTTTTTTTTAGCAAACTGCTAATAAGAGCTCTTTTTTTTTTTTTTTTTGCAAGACCTTCAGCTGATGGAAAAGTAAAAGAAAAAAACAAGAACCATAGTTTCATATAGGCAGTGATGATGACGGCCCCATTAATAACACGGATCATTAAAATGTATAAAAAGCTATTCTTAATATAGGATAGAAATACATTTCTCAGGCAGAGCTATGAAATTTATAACCTTTTTATTGTCACCAGAGGACCTTCCTGCAGCTCTAGCCCTGCCACTGTCTGCCCTCGGTCATAAATCACTGTGCGGTTGATAACCTGCATTGCAACTACCAGTTGCATTTACAGAATTAAATATTGACTATGTGAAAATGTTATTACGTTTTTACTCATCAGAAGACCATGGAACAGCCCTGCAGGACATGTAGCCGGACAGAAATCTCTGTGTAATCTTTGTTGGAAATATAGTTATGGGGCAGTCAGTAACAACTGATCCATTTTGGAGCAATGAAAAAGAACTGGAGAAAATACCAGTTCCTTAATTTTCCATCAGAAGGAGGCCCTTATATTGAAATATTGCACCTTATTTTCAAGTTAGGCGGCTCCAGACCCAATGCATGATGTAATTGCCAAATCCCTGAACGTAAGAGCCATGTATTAAAAAGCTACAGTATCCACGCAGAGTAACCTCATTAAATCACTGAGAGAATTCAGACAGGAATCAGATCTGCATGTGACTAAAGTAGATACATCCCAACTTCTGCTTATTTAGAGAGAGCTACCGGTTCCCCAAACTCTAAATATTTGAGGGGTATTTGCCATTCACTTGAGGCACAATCAGAACAAAACCTTTTGTACCTAAACAATGTGTTCCTATCATCAGGAAATGGCCGGGGACCCCATGAATTTTGGCATTCGTGAATTAGGCACCTAATGACAGACTTTGTTTTAAGACTGATTACAATTTGGCCAAGTTAATCGAAAGAGTGCGGAACACACACATACACACACACACACACACACACACACACGTACGCACGCCTCACTGGAGAATGATAACTGGATGGGCAATCACATCTACTTAGGACAAAGAATGGGAATCTGGCTGAGTCATTCAAGAATTTGGGTTTCATTCTGCCTCTTTCCTTAAATCCGAGGAGGATAATTCATTTATCAAAAACGTAATGGCAAGGCTTAATTACAGTCTCTTGGAACTATACGTGTCATGTTGCATTATTTTTTCTACTCTTAATACTCGTCATTTTGTTTTATTGAAAATATTAAGATTAAGTACTTATTCTGGAAAGACTCTTTAAATTGTTGTCACTGAGAATAACGTGCTTCAATAAATGCAGAAACCTAGAAGGTTTATGTATTAATTTATGAAGTTTTCAAATTTACAACCTTAAAAGAAAGCATTAACACATATTTATTAAATTAAAGGAAATCAAATGCATCCTACCAAGAATTAGATAATAACCACCTCGTAAAAGGTTGTATCACAGTATTTTATAATTAGATACAAAAGAAATTAATGATCCTCACTGTATGACAAGTTGGTTGTATAACCAGAGAAAAAGTCATTTCGACTGCCTTAGAGTTGACAAATAAATTGACTTAAGAGACAATATTTAACTGTACATGTTCACAAGAATATTTTCCAAGGACCAATGGAAGCGCAAAGAAAATGTAGACGTTATTCAATAGTCTTATTTTTAGTGGTAATATAAGTATTTCTTGAAAATTTTGAAGCCATGTGATTGTGCGTGTATGCATGTGTGTGTCGTGGAACAAAATAATACTATTAATGCTATAGAAATGATTTTTAATAAAGAGAAAAGGAATAGAATGACAAAATCAAAGTTAAGTCTTATGATAGAAATTTTGAACTGGAAATATTCTTGTGAACTCACTTGTTTTTCATTGTAAGAAAAATCTAGCGCCTGTTTACGGAGACCCGGATGTAACCGTAACCTGGCAACAGCGGGCAGGCGCGCAGCCGCATCCCACACCTGTGCCCAGCGCCACCAGCCAGGTGTATGGAAGCTAATGTAAAAGAAGAACGGGGACATCTTTCGTGCCCCAAACAAGGAGGCTCCCAAGGGCTCTGAGTTTTATCAGAACAGGACAAGAGGGTGAGGAAACGCTTCCTTTTGGTCGAAGACGCGACGATTTGGCGCCACGGGGTGGGGACGTGCTCATTTATCCTGCTTTCTCGAAGAGTCTCAGGTTGAGGCCTCTGAAGATGTAAATAGACCAAAAGCCTAAATTCCACGTTCTCTGCCTCTGGGTTTATCCTCGGGCCACATTATTTGCGTGTTTGCTGAACACAAATGCCCCTCCTGGCCTAAGATGAGCAAGGAGGCCCGCGGGAACGGAGGGCCACGTGTCTGGGGGTGCGCCCCGTCTTGTGATTGGGGCTCCCTAACTGGGGCGGGGGGCTTCCCCCTGGTTCCACACGGGTCAAACCTCAGCGCCGCTCCTGAGGTTCAGCTCTGTCCTTGGTGCTGCTGCGCCCCCAGCGCCCAGCTGCCCACCAGTCCTCGTCGCTGCGCAGGATGCGTCTCCTGCTGTCTGGCCTGGACGCACAGGTGACTGATGGGGAAGCGCTGCCCGGGAGCACAGCCCGGAGCCAAAGGTGGGACACCCAGCTCCAGCCCCTCCTCTTCCACGATGCTTCCGGCTGGAGGGGATGGTTTCCAGGGATACAGACAGGGCTGTCCACAGAGAGAGCGACGCTGTGCGTACAGACCAGAGTCTCCTGGAGGCGTCAGCGCCGGGCCTGTAGGACGAATGGGAAAATCGGAAATGGGAGCCCGCGGTGCAGATGACTTCAAGGGCCTTGTCTAGTCCTGTCTCCTCTACTGGGGACACCGTCTGCACCAGTCCGTGTGCCACTAAACTGAGGCCTTCGAATTTGTAACGCTGCAAAGAAAGAAACATCAGAATTCCTACAAACAAACAAACAGTAACAACAACAAAATCACGGCAAACACTGCCGAGATTCAGGGTCTTTGGATCAAGTTGTCCCGTTGGTGACTCAAAAATGACATAGAGCCAGAAGTCGGGATGGGAGAGTTATGAAGAGCTTTCAGTCGATGGATTAGCTATAGTCTGATTGATTTACTCCTAACGATTACAGCTCCTCATTCAATAACTTCGACGCATCATTGGGTTATGGTCATTCTCTAAATTCAAAGTTAAAATGTTGAACTTAAGTGATAGCCAGAGGAAAATCCTTGAGTGGAGTGACAATGGAAAACTAGCTCATCAATCAAGATCGTTCTGTCTCTGTCTCTCCTAACTGGATGTGTCCACATTCCATTCATCTCTATTAGCAATAATAAATAATGAGATAATTCCCAGCTCCACAGATCAGAGCCAGAGCTAACTCCAGGATGCCAGCGTGTGTCACCCCCTGGAATGGTTCTCTTTTCCTGTGGATTCAGGAAGAAAACAAAATCATCTTAAGTGAGGGAAAATATGTGTGTGTATATCCTGGAATCGGCCATTTTTCCTTTGAATTCAAGTTATTTACTGCCCATATAAGAAGTCCCTTTTTTCAGAAGTGGCAATATTCTTACACCTGGATTAGCACAGAGATAATTCTTTGATTATTTCAAAAGATTTTATATAATACTTTGATTATATAAAGTTTCTATTTAGAAATAAGCAATTTCTAAAATGATTAGACCACATTTATTCATCTTTTTTACAAAATATTAGAATTTATTTAATTTATATCACAACTCTGTCCACCCCTCACTCCATTTTCCTTCTACTAGATACTTCCAATATCATTATACTCTAAATTTTTATTAAAACAGCATTTGGTGTTTATCTTAGTGTGTATTTTCTTCCCATTTGAGTCACAGAATATACTATGGTTATATTGACTTTCTTATACAACTTTCCTGCTTTTACTTGAATTATTGGGTGTTTCTATGCTTTATTTGTTATGTACCAGTTTATCAAACTTTTCTCAAGATAGATTAAAATGAGAGAAGTTCATCCAATTTTTTCCCTTGGTAACATCCCTCTAGAACCTTCTCTCTCTCCTTGCTCTAACCCAGACTGTTTGCCATCTGGACCCGTTCCATGCACCATGCAAAGCTATCTCCGCTTCCCTCCTACGTTCGGTTCTGTTTCCTGAAGCCCGTTTTCCATTTTCTTGACTTAGATTCTTCTTTTGTAGAGCACGTACTGCCATGTGGCCTTGGCCATGGGCACATGAGTAAATCTGTTGTGATCGCGAATGTCTGAAATGCCTTTAAATTTCACTCGCACTTGGGGACTAGTGGAGCTGGGTATAGAATTCCAGAAAGGAAAGAGCTTCACTCAGAGCCTGGTTCATGCTCGTCTTTGATCCGCCAGCATCATTCTTGATCATTTCTCCCACCCTGCACCATTTTAGAATCTGCTCTTCATTCCCTGAGTCCTGAAATTTAAAAAAAAAAAAAAATATGTTTGTGCATTAAAAAAGGTGGGTTTTTAAAATCATTTATTGTTCTGGGTGGTCAATGGAATCTTCTGTGGAATCTGAAATAATCCTGTAGTTTCTTTAATTTTCTTATTTCTTATCCTTCATTCTTCTGTTTTGTCTTTTATTTGTCAGATAGTTCAAGTTATGGATTGATCCTCTAACTTCTTTTTTCTCCTATTCTCTATCTCTGTCTTTTGGTTTACCATATGAAAGACTGCCTCAATTTTTTCCCATTTATTTTTTAAAATTTCTACATATGTATGTATACTTTATGTATTATATAAACATAAACATTTTGTAGATTATGTATAGTTCCCATGTAAACATCTTTATACATTACATACATTAATTTCACAGAATGTTTTCTTGTTTCTTAAATGTTTATTTTTAGAGCATCTGAATGGAATGAAAGGTCTTGGTGCCTCCTACTCCCTGCTCTGTCGCCGTGTTCCTTTTATCTCTGTTTACTCTGGCCTCTGGCTTTCCTTGACTGTCTGGTACTTCTTGGCTCTTCATCCATATTGAAGAGAGGGGCAGGGAGAAGTCCTTCCAGGCTCCGGAGGACGGGCGAAGTCCGCAGCCTGGTGGTGTCCTTTGAGGTGATGGAGGACAGACGGCTCCGTTTCACCAGGAAGGCCCAGATGTCAGCGTCTGTGTGTCTTTTCTCCTATTTCAACCAGTTACCGCAGACAGGGCCCATCAGCATCTTCTGGGGAAGGAAATCTGAACTCAGGGACCTAATGAGAAAGAGGCCATGGATCTCATGAAATGTCAGTTTCCACTTAACCAGCACTTGGGGTACAATAGTATTGCTATTGACCTCTGGTAGCCTAGGGAACTATAACCAGGGCCGTCCCATTCAATGATCTCAGAGAGTCCCCTCTTCTGTGCTGCTCGAGTGGAGATGCATGGTCCCTGTCTGCACACGAATGGGCAGGAATCTGGGGGTGCGGGTGCACACTGGTCCACCCATCAGGACCTCCTGCACTCGCCTGCGGCTCCCACCAAGGATCTGAAGCAAGAACAGCCGGCACTTTACAGCCGTTGCTCCTGACTCGAAGGAGTGAGGTGCCAGCTCTCTCTGCTGGGCTCCCTTGGTCACCATTTGTGACAAGTGGCATTCTTCAAAGACAACCACACAGCATCTCTTACTCACATGTTCTTCCGGAGCTCGGCCATTCTCCTACTGCAAGGTAGACTCTCATTCTCTTCCTCTTGAATCTGAACCTGTGTACGACTTCCAGAATGCAGAGAAAATGTAGCATTTAGCTATTCTACATGAGTGCCAAGTGTGCGTGAAAAAAGACAGTGCAATTTTAACCTCGTTAGCAGAAAATTCACCTGTGGAGCCCCGAGTCGCCAGGGAAGAAGTCTGAATATCCTGAGGCCGCCATGCTGGGAGGAAGCTCAGACAACATGCAGAGGCCACGTGCAGGAGGGCCAGCCGACAATCCCAGTGCAGGTCTCTGCCGATTCCTAGCATCGGACACCGCATATGTGATGAGTGAGTGGTCAGAGTCCAGACCCCAACCTTCAGGTCACCCCGAGTTTCCACTTCTTCCCAGCCCAGATCCCATGTGTCACAGAGCAGAGGGAGGGCCTCCCTTTGCAGATTTCTGCCCTAGAGAATCTGCGAACATAACACGTCTGGGGAAGGGAGGGGTTCTGCGCAATTCCAACCGGAATGCCACCCACGCATCCTTCTTCCATTCCCGGTACTGTGTCGGCTTTGTCTCCCGTCTTCTTAAGTGTGCACGTTTTCCTATTAGGGAAAGGGGAGAAAGTAAGAATATAAACTCGTGTTCAAGCTACCACACTAGTTCATTCATTTACTATATTCTCAGAGTATATTTTGGAGTAATTCAAGTTAGTATATTTTGGCTTACAAAAATTATTTTTAGAAGGAATAAAAAAATTGCCTTTGATAGTCTTTAAGATCTTCAACCATTTAATCATAGCCCACCTTTTATGAAATAATGAAAATTGCATTTTTTTAAATTAATGATGAGTTTATTGAGGTTGACTCTCACCCCCTGCCCTCATTAGCAAAGCCTTTTGGAAAACTGTGCAAATTTATCCATGCCTCTGAACTTTATTACTCGACTACAGATGAGCAAAAACGTGAGGAACTGTCCCCTTCAAGGTCCTCCTTGACAGCCAAGGGGCGGCCCAGACACGGGGCTGCACGGGCCACCGTGACTGATGACGGCCGGTGACTGACGGCCGTGGCCGAGCCATCTGTAATAATCGTGGAGACAGACAGCTGGGAACACCATGGCCTGCGTTTGCTGTCCCATGATCTGTTTTACGGAGCATGCACAGACACGACCTTACACCCGAGTATTAACTTACACGCTGGGAGAACGTGGCCCGTGTTGAATTATGTCAAGTGTTGATGCCAGTTACACATCGTGAGGGATTTACGCTCTCTCCGAGGCATGCCAAAGCGGAATCTTCTCTCTCCATCATAAAGTGTCAGCCCGGCGCTACGTTTATTAAGGAAATAGAAAAATAAAAAATAACACAGGATCCCATCAATACCATACATATATGATAATACAAAGTAGAGATAAATAGATAAGCATACAAACCAGAATAGCCACATTTAAAAAGAAATTTCATATATTTAGCATTTTAATTCAATATGGCTTGATTTCCATGTATAAATTATACATGTAGCCGTTTTAATAAAGTGCAGAATGCCGGCTTTGTGTACATTTTTGTTGATAACCGAGACTTTGCGTATAACGACTTTATGTGAAGTTACTTTTATACTTGTAACTTGCAAAATAAATTGGAATTGGCGGGAAGGAATGTCATCTTCTCATATATAATAATAATGCTTTTCTTATATTACCATAAAGCGGGTTAAGTGCCTTTTAAATATTCTTTTCAAACTTTTTCTAGGAAACTTCTGAGAATGCTAGTAAATGATCAATGCATTTTCTGAAATAAACTCCTCCTCGTCGTCCAAACCCCAAAAGTAAAGTCTTTAAAAATTGGAGCTCAAAGAAATCCTTTTTTTCTAAATTAAAAAAAGAATGTAAATTTGGCTCTAGAATTTGCCAAGGAAACTTTTTTACACGTACATTCCTTTAACAATGTTTTACTTAATCCTTTGCTTCCCAGAAGCCCTCATATGTTACTCAACTTGAACACACCCCAAGAAGTAGAATGTCAGGCCGTTCACAAACTTCTCGTTTCTGGTTTCATCAAAGAAGCAGGAGGGACAGCGAGGGAGGCCAGGCAAAGACCCTCGCTCTGACCCCCGGCCAGCAGCCGCCTCCCTGCAAATCCAGAATGATGGTCCTGAGCTGGACCTCTCGCCTGTCCCCCCCTCCTTGCCACTGCGGGGAGCCCCAGGCGTCTTTGAAGTCTCCTCACGATGGGGGACAACGACACAGGCCTTTCCAGCATCGGAACGAGGGACCGTAGCACGACTGGAAATGAGGCTTTCATGTCTGACAACTGATGTACAGCCCCAAACCTCCCGACCACCTGTTCAAGCCCCCATACGCTAGTGAGGCTTCCTCACAGCAGAAACTGCAACGCGAAAGGAGCCCCAAAGCCCTGTCCAGGCCCCCCCAACACCCCGTGTGCCCTGGCAGTCTGTGAAGCTGCCTGTGCCTCCCTCCTCCCTGCCTAGTCCCTGGGGAGCCAAGACGGCGAGTGTGGGAAACGGGGAAGCTCCTGGGCCGGAGCGATGACCCTCTCCCACGCAGGACACGTCTGAGCCGCCCAGACAGCGGCAGCCCCCCGGGTGTAGCTGTGCAGTTGGCCAGTGAATGGGGCCCTCTGTCCGCTCTCTCCCTCCGCGGGTCGGGCCGCTGGGCCATCTGCCCGCCAGGGACAGCATGCTGCGGATTCAGCCGCGGCCGCCCAACACAAAGGTGGCTTCTATGGGCCCCGAGCCCGTCCCCCAGCGGGAGCCCCCACTTTGTCTAAGCTGCTAAACTCTCTTTTGGTGGCAGAAGCGCGTTGATGTCCGAAGCACAAAGCGGATGCAGTGCCGTCCGCCTGATGCATGCGCTGTCCTGTCCCGTGGAACCCGAAGCGGCCTTCGGAGGGGACCCGCACCACCCTCACGGGAGCTGAAAGGGGCATCGTTGCCTTCGGAGCTCGCAGCCTGGTCCAGGTCCCATGCCGCTCTCGGAACCGGCTTGGAAAGGGCCTTTCAGGGGCAGGAAGAGAGCGCGGTCCAGCCGAGGGGACCTCTCGGGGCCAGCCTGGCACGCCCAGCAGCTCCGTGACAGGGTCCCCGTCCCTCCCGACCGATGGGGCTGACAGAACCCCCTCGCTGCTGTTTGCGCGGCCCCCATAATGAGGCTGCTGTGGGCTTCCCTCTGCTCTTGTGTCCCATTGAGGAATGTGTCACTCCTCGCAGTTCAAAGTGTCAGTGAATGAAAAGAGCCACAGTCACTTCATTAACGATTTGTAAACAATCTCCGGAGCCCCTGCCACCCGCGAGGCCTGGTCGCCCGGGCTGGGCCAGAACCCGCGCGCCGTGGCCGCTGCAGGCCGTGAATGCGCTTTTCCTGGTGGCTTCATGGAGGGGAAACGGTGCCTCTTTTCCTTTTGAGCGACTTTTCGAAAGGGACAAGAGAGGATATTTGATGACAATATAAGTCAACCTTAAAATCGTTCCATCCAGCGGAAGTTAGCATCCGGTGGCCTTTGGAAAGGCGGACGACAAACGCGGCGACGGTGCGTGCGCGGAGGGCGCTGGCACCCGCGGCAGCAGCAGGCGCGTGGGAAGTTCGCGGCGCTGGGACCGCGGGCCGCAGGGAGGGTGTGGGTCCCCTGTCTGTGTCACCGCGGGCTGGGTCACCACGGCCCCCGCTGTGGTCACGGAGGGCCTGGGCGCATCCTCCCCCCCGCCCACTTTGGGGTGGAAATCCCGACCGTGATGCTGGGCTGGTTTTTAACCACTTCTCACGCGGCAGGTGCGCCCCGCCCCGCGCGACCCGGGCCCCCTCGCCCTGCCCCTCCGCTGCTCCGGACCCGCGCGCCCTGTCATCTTCCCCGTGTCACGTGTGCGCGCGCGCGTGTATTAGTGTATGTGTGTTTGTGTATGTGAGTATATGTGTGAGTGTATTTGTGTGTGTATGTGTGTGTCTCTGTGTGTGTGTCTCTGTGTGTGTCTGTGTGTGTTTGCATATGTGTCTGTGTGCCTGTGTGTTTGTGTCTCTGTGTGTGTCTCTGTGTGTGTCTCTGTGTGTACCTGCTTGTGTGTGTGTTTGTGTGTGTGTTTGTGTGTCGGTGTGTATCTGTGTGTGTATTTGTGTGTCTGTGTGTGTTTGTGTGTGTCGATGTGTTTGTGTCTGTATTTGTGTGTCTCTGTGTGTGTTTGTGTCTGTGTGTGTGTGTCTGTGTGTGTGTGTGTGTCTGTGTGTGTGTTGTGTGTATCTGTGTGTGTCTGTGTGTGTCTGCGCATGTGTCTGTGTATGTTTGTGTGTCCCTGTGTGTTTTTGTGTGTGTGTCCCTGTCTGTGTGTCCGCATGTGTGTGTGTCTGTGTATGTGTCTGCGTGTGTGTGTCCCTGTGTGTGTCTGTGTGTGTCCCTGTGTGTGTCTGTGTGAAAGAGACTGAAAGGCCCCACAGCTTACTCTCCACGTCATTAAGCATGGCATGCCACTTCTTTAAGAAAATGAACTAGGGTATCTCGAGATATTTTTATCCAATTCTATAATTCTGTAAAGTAACACTTTGAAAGGTCAGATGGTAAGAAAGAAGATTTAAACAGGAAATGTTTCTCGCCTCCTTAAACGGAGTCGCGGGAGGCGAGGTCAGGGCGGTCGGGGCGACGAAACAGGACTGCGTTTGCGTTCCCCGCGGCAGGACTCGCCCCCGCGACGCCGTGTCCGCGGTCCCCTGCCGCCAGGCGCCCGCTGTCCTGCGTCATCGCTGTCTGCGCACTGTCCAGCTGTCTTTTTGGCAGGTTAGCGGAGGGCAGGAGCCACATCTTCCCCACCTTGTCACCCGGCCTTTAGCCCGGAGAAACCCCAGCTCGCTTCAGCAAGGCTCCGCGAGCCCCGCGAGCTGGCTCCGCCCCCGTCGTCACCCAAACGCGGAATCAGAACCGGTCCCGTCTGGATGTTATTGGATGAGAGCGACACTGCTCGTCCCGGACTCCAAAGCATCCCGCGCGGGGCGTCCCCCTGAATGCTTCTTTCTCTCGAGGCAGCTCATGAATTGTTTTAATTGAGTGTGCCATTTCCTTCAGCCTTCTATATTTTGTTACCTTGGATATTGCAGATTTATTTTAAATAGCTCGGCGATATTGAAGGTCCTCGCCATCTGTGCAAAAAAAAAAATTCTGAAGCTCGCCTCAAACACGAGCGGTTGAATTCCACTGAGTCCTGATTTAAGCAGCATCACAAGAATTATCTTCTAAGTCAGCCTTTTAATGATTTGCTAGTAGAAGTGGTGCCCTTAGTTTTAAATCAGACCTTGTGTTAAACTCAATTATATCTTAAGGACTTACTTGCCAAAAGTATTTAGAGCCCAAGGGCTTTTTCTTCTGGAATATAAAGGATTTGATGTCTATAGTTCTTAATAAACTGGGTAGCAATTATTAATATAGTAATACTTTATTAGTTTAACCGAAACCAGAGATATAAATGTTTCAAGATTTAGACTTGTGACATGAAAGCCAAATTAAAATAAGTCCAAGAAAAAGTCTGTGAACTTAATTTGTTGAATTCTAGCTTTTTAAAAGAGAACTAGTGATTATTGTTACTCCTGGTGGTTAAAAATAAAAGAACAGTGCTTAAATTTGAATTTCTGGAATTATTAGTCTTTCATTAAATCAAAACACCAAAGCCAGCAAAAATTGTTTTGAGTACAAAACGGAGCTTTGTGCCAGTGTTACGTGCCACCGCCAGGGCCAACCCCGCCCGGTGCTTGCCAAGCCTGCAGTTCCCCAGCGGGTGAAGAGAAGCCGTAATTATGGGATTTCAAATTACAGTGAAAGGAAATTGCATGCTCACCCTTCTCTACGTGTAGGCAATTAGCAAGCCATATAAATTTTAGTTGGAAGTGGAGGGCTCCATGTCTTTGAAAAACAAAACCGCTCTTGACCGGGCAGCCGCAGAGCCTGGGGAGTGTGAGTGTGCAAACTGCTTTGTCACGTCGTTCGGCCCTGGTGACGATGGTCATGGGGAAAAATTCCTCTTCGCTCCCATTACTGGTTTCATATGCAGATCGGAGGCCGCAACCCCTCAGGAAAGAGCAACAAGAACGCCTAAGAAACACATAAATACGCAAACAAACCCGGCACCAAACTTCTCCACTTTCTAACATCCTTCCAAGAGGAGAATTAAAATTCTCTGCGGACGGATTAGCCCCTAATACGTTATTTGAGGTAAATGGAAAATTACAGATTTTTCCAGCTGAAATGAGCACCATGGGATTGTTTTGGATGGTTTTGAAAAATCTCCACGGGGTTCTCCACCCGGTCAGAATGAACTCGAGGGCCTTTTAAGGTCAGAGGCACGTTAGGGGCAAACCTGGGGCCATACCTGGCAAGGTGAGCAGGTGACCGCTTCCTCCCCGGCCGTTCCTTAGCCTTCGGTGGGGTGACGCCTTGCAGACGGCGCTTGCTCCAGTCGTCCACGCTGTGGCTTTCCTCCTCTGCGGGGTGTCTCCTCCCTAGCGGAACTACAGTGTCGCCTCCACGGTGACCACAGTGTCGGCTCTGGGGAGGTCCCACACCCTGGGCACTTCGAGTCTAAAACATTCAAAGAGCAAGTGCAGTTTTGAGTGCCCGAGACGAGATTCTAACACGCAAGTGTATTCTGATTTGTGGAAATATCTAATCATACATATTTGAACTATAGGTAGTATGACTTATTTTTTACATTCAGAGGAAAGTGCCCCCCAGTGTGTGTGTCTGCCCGAAGCGTGTCGGTGAGGAGGCGGCCTGCCTTTGCCGGCCTCCCCGCCTTGGCCAACGAGGGGCGCTGTCACTGCTTGAATGAGAGCCCCCAGATCGGTGGGCATGTCTCAGGGGGCAGGGGGAAGAGTCGCTGCGCGGCCCGGTGGTCCAAGCCCCCAGCGGCGCCCCTGACAGGGCGGGTCTGGGATCTCGAGGGGCAGACCGGCCACCCCGGGACTTCTGTGGGTATGCTCCGGGATCATCGAGGGCCGGCCGCTCTCTCAGGCCCCTGACGACAGGTGTCAACCCCTTGGCCCTGCACCCCCGGACACTGCCCTCCCGTCGTGTCTGCAGGGGGACTGCGTGCCAGGTGTGACCGACCTGCGGGGTGAGATGCTGACAGTTCCACCCGGGCCTGAGGCATATGATGCGGCCGGCGTAGGGGCTTCACACCCCGTCCACGCGCCACCTTCGGCCCAGCAGCCTGGGCCGGGGGCGCTGAGGGCTGGAGGCGGCTTCCTAGCGAGTGGCGTCCCCGCAGGCGCATGGACCGGGGCCCTCGCGCTGGGCCCGGCTCCCCGCCCGTGGGTGCCTCCAGCGGATCCCCTTGTTTCCGTGACCCTTTCCCGCAGCTCGTCCCCGGGGTCCCCTCACGGGCGATGTCTGACGGATGTGCCCTGCTAGTCATCGACCCTCTTCTGCGGCTCAGCCGAACTCCTGCGGAGAAGGTACCGAGCGAGCAAGGCCTCGTTCGGGCGCGGCCGGGGCGACCCGCGGGCCACGCTGCCGCAGGACTTCGGTCCCGCCGCGTCCCACAGCGGCCCGCACCCGGAGCTGGCCGCGGAGCGGCATCCCTCGGGTCCCAGCCCGGCCGCCCAGACCCCGGGGACGCACGGTGGGAGCTGGAGCGCGGACGCACCGCTGCAGGGCCGCGGTCCCCTGCCCCGAGCCTGTCCCCGCCCCCGCCCCCCCCCCCTCCGGCCACCGTGCTCACGCGGAGCCTGCGTCAGTTTGACCCCCACAGCCGTGCTCGCTGCAGATCACACCTGCGCACCGGGTCTCTCTGCAGGCGACTGCATTGTCACGAAGGCCACGTAGAAGAAGGTCCCTTCCCAAGCTAACAAACACACGAACAACACGCAAATAGAGCCCAATTCGGAGGCTCGCCGGGGGACTTCGCCGGAGCCACCGCAGAGCCAAGCCGGCGAGGGCTGGTGGCTCGCCGCTGACAACAGCTACTTCTGTTCCCAAGCCGAGAGTTCTCGCTCGTGAAAATTTATGGTGACTTTTCCAGCAGTGTAAACGAGCACCCTTAAAAACCCTTCCAGACAGACTAATAAAACGGAAGCTTATTCCAAAAAAAAAAAACTCTCCGCTTTCATGAAAAATGATCTGCCATTAAAACGGCTGGGATTCTCTGAAAAAAGCTGGAGAAAGGAGGCTGATAAATTCCAGGAAGACCTCGGTGTCAGGCGCGGCGGCACGGGACGCAGGGGGCGGCCACGCGCCTGCGAGCGCGGTGCACGCGGATGACGAGGCGCCCGCAGCTCGGGGTCGCCACCCCGGGCCGCGACGATGGCCCTGGAAAAACCCGCCCTGCCCATGGACGGCGACGCGGGCCTGACGAGAGAGCCGCAGGGGGCAGGAGTGCGCCAGCCAGAGAGAGAGAAGGCGTCCTCCATCCTCCAGCAGGGACGGAGGCGGGAGGGACGTCGACCAGCGGTAAGGACCCCCGCGCAGGGACAGGGACAGGGAGTCCCCACGCGGACGTCTGGGCCAGCGGGACGCCCGCAGGACGCACGGGCCACGCGCCGTCGTGGACACGGCCTCGCTGGACACGCAGGGCGACCTCATCAGAGCCAAAACGTCGGTCACCGGGTGTCACCGTGCAGCAGCAGCACGAGACACGCACGGGTCCCGATACCACAAAGATCGTTGTGCCGAATTCGCTGACAGTTGGATTCGTCTTGTTTCAACTGAAGGGAAACAACTTGCCCTTGAGATCTCGCGCAGTCTGGAAGCAACGGCTCGCGGGCGAGCAGCAGGTGCGAAGCGGCGACCTGCGGCTGTCGCGCCCGCCGCGGGTTTTCTTCCCGGCAGGGCGCAGCCAGCGCGCGGCTGTGACCGGTGGCTGCCAGCCGCGAGGAGCGATCTGCGAGTGCAGACATTTGTCTGCGCCACGTTATGTCACCTTTCAGATGGTTGCTTACTAATTAGCATTCACAACAGTCTCTGGTGTCCGACTCACCTTCCTGGGCCATAGG
>CM053501.1:100595017-100618900 GCA_028627145.1 Eidolon dupreanum
AGAGGCCGGAGAGGAGCCGCCACCGCGGGCTCTCGGGAATAAGGTCCAGTAACAGGTAAAACTTTCCTTCCCGAACCATCCGCAAACGAGCTCTGATCACAGCCACTTCGACTGGCCGCTGCCCTCGGAGGAAAGGCCTGAGGCTGCAGCAGAGCCAAACGTGGAACGGGAGGGACCCGCGCTGCCGCCGGGGCCCGTCCGAGAGTCCGGCGGGTCGCCTCCCCCGGCCCGAGCCATCGCCTAAACGTCGCCGTGGAATCCAGCCTCAGACGAACCGCAGAGGCTGGAACGCGGGCGGCAGCAGCAACAAAGGACAGGAACGGCGGCAACACGCGCCTTCGACGCACGGGCAGGAAAAGGGTTGAACCCGGTGTCAGGTCAAGTCCCCGAACGCGGTGGCACCAGTCCGCGGCAGTTAACAGCTATTATGTAAACACCGTGGAATGTGCCCGGTGCCCCGACTGATGGGGAAAGCGCGGTCATTAGCCACCGGGGGCCGCGGATGCCCGCCCAGCTCTCCAGCTGCGACCCGAGTGTGCGTCCATAAAACCCCGCGCTCGTAACAAGGGGTTTGATGGGGTGTTAACAACCCTCAGCTTCGGGTCGAGCTGTTAACCAACAAAGTCGTCATTAACTGCTGGTAACGGCTGCGTTTCTGGGGATCGTGGTGGAATTACGGACTCGGGGGCCACAGTCCCACCCCCGACTCGCAGGTATTTTTCCATCGCCGCTGGTTCTCCACGACCTTCATCGCTCCGAGCCTGGTCTCCACCACCCGAAGGGGCGGGAGCTGTCGGAGGGGGAGGGGGAGGCCGCGTCCAAGGGCAGCTGCTGCGCGGCTGGGGGGGCGGGGGCAAGGCCACGGGCCGTGGTCCTCCCTGATGGCAGGAGCGGAGGAGCTGCTGGTCCCAAACGCTTTCTCAGGGACCGTTGGTTTATTGTGAACAAAGAGCAGGCCCTTGCACTGGGGCGGCTCAGCGCCCCAACTGGCTGGAACGGCTGAGGATTTTGAAATGACCCCGTTGCGCGCACACGCGTGCGCACACGCGCGCACACTCCTGTGCCCGGGTCGTGACTCCCCAGCCGCACCCTTCCAGAGATCTAAACCTCTCTGCACGTCAGGTAAACGCCGCCTTCCAGGTCCGCGCTCTCGCAGGTGAGGGGCGGGGACCGCACCTGCGGCTTTTCCTGACCCCGCAGCCATGATCCCCCCCAAAACCGTAGCCTTCGGGTTTATTTCCTATTTTAAATTAACTCGGAAGTGTCCACAGAACAGGGGTGCTTCGTTCGCCCTTTCTCAGGACCTGCCTTTGAATTTCTCTGCCCCCCGGGCCGCGGCGCCCTTCCCTCTGAGCAGTGCCTTCGGAAGGCTTCGAGGTCTGGGAAGTGCCGTTGGCGTCCCCGCCAGCGGGGACAGGGGGCGGGGCCGCGGGGCGCCCCTGCGCCCATCTCCATCCGGTTCGAAGCGAGGCCCCGCCCGCATCGGCGCGGTCCTTCGGTCCTTCGCGTGCGCGGGACGGGCTGACCCAGAAACGCTGGCGCAGTGACAGCGACGCGCACGTCACACGCCGGTCTTTCCAATCACGAACGTGCTTTCTTTTTGACCACCGCGAGCACGTGGCCTTCAGCTCCTGTCCGCGAGGGCTGCCGGTGACTGGAAGGGCTGGGGCTGGCACAGAAGGAGCAAAGGGGAGACGCTCCTGCTGACAGGCAGCTTGGTGACAGAAAAGTGAGCCCAGGAGCAGGCTGTGGAGGGGGACGCCCCGAGTCCTTCAGCAGCGACCTCCTCCCTCCCCACGGAGGCCCGGGCCCCACAGAGCCTCCAGTGGGTGCCAGGCGGGGTGGGTGATGAGCTCACCCTCTCGGCCGTGGAGCCTGCGGGAGGGGGAGGTGGGAACCGGGAGGTGACCGTCACCCAGTGTCCTCTCTTAGGACCCCAGAAAAAAAGACAACCTCCTCCCCTGCCCTGGGGACTCTGAGGAGGCTGCTCCAGGCCACTCACTCACCGGGCACTGCCACCTCTGTGGAACGGGGGAACCCCAGCTGAGCGCCCCTGGCTTCCTGGCCTCCGCACGGTGCGGACAGGCACCCAAGCAAATGAGGGGTCCCTGGAGGCTGCTGAGCAGGGTAAGCAGAAGCCGGGAGTAGGGGCACACCGCTGCCCCGAGAGTGTCACAGCAGTCCGGGAGGGGTCTCACAGGGGTGTGGCCAGGGGCGGCAGAGAGCGAGCCCTCAGGAGTCACATAGCCCTGAGGTGACACGCAGCAGGGTGAGCAGGTGCTGAGCTGAGCCCGGTGGAGAGGCCAGAGGCGGAGAGGGGAAGGGACCTCAAGCCCGGGACCCTGACCTTCCCCTGCTGCCCTGGGGAGGGCCCTGCCTCCACCGCCCCGAGGCCACGCGTCTGATGGAGGGAGCGCGTGGGCCGACTCCCCAGGACCAGAGCTCGTAGCCGAGGGTGTGCGGCCGCCGGAATCAGCCCGACCTCGCAGCCGTGGACTATGCGACCGGCTGTGACGCTGCTCCCGCCAGTCAGTGGCAGGTGGGGGCCAGGAGAAAGGACCCGAGAACCACAGCCGCTGGTTCTGGGCCCACCGATGCCCTGCACGGCGCGCCGTGGCCTCTGACCCCTGCCGCGGGAGGCGCTGCGACCGTCTGCAGACCTCGTCCCCGCCCCCTTCCAGAGCTGCACTCGCCCGGCTTTGCAGTATAAAAGGCATAACTGACATTTTTTCTGTCCCCACCCCTTGTTTGTAAGAAGCCACTAACATGGATTTAGGGGGAACTATTTTGCAGACAGGGTTCTCTGCGCCAGAATTAAATGAAAGCAAGATTAAAAATGCCTTTGAACGCGTTCCACAACTCTGAAAGACTATTTCTAACCGTGCCCGGGAGCGCACGCCACCCGGGCCGCCCCGCCCGTGAACGCTCGCGGGTTCCTGTGGGGGAGATGGAGCTTTAGGAGGCCAGCACCTCCCAGCAGGCCCCGCGCACTGCCCGTCACCGCGGCCGGGTCCCCACAGAGCGGGGGCCAGCCTCCCGGGAGGGACTCCGTTAGTGAGGGCAACAGGAGCTGTGTACGTAGGTGCTAATTCTTAGTGAAATCAAAGAATGATGGTGTTGAATAATTGTACTATAAACCGAGAAGATTAACTCCCTCCCTCCCTTCCTTCCCCCTAGCCCCCTCCTTTTTCTGAGAGTTTAGTTACACTGAGTCCGGCGCGTCCACACCTGCGCGGCAGGCACGTGCAGGACAGGGCCAGCGGATGAGTGGCAGCACTGTTCCTCGGGATGTGGTGTTGGTGACTCCAGGCTACACGACACCAGGCTCTGGAGAGAGCGCCACGTCCCATATCAGGCTGCTCTCAGCCACAAGCATGTCGAAGCGCATGGAACACGAGGCGTAGATATGTCACCTACAGCTGCAAACCCGCCACGCGCACACACACACACACACACACACACACACACTTTACAGCACTCATGGGTTGTGTAGAAGTCATATCTCTGTGGGAATCTCATTTAGAGTAACTGTGCATGGACCTATGAGTTTGTCCTAAACTTACTTACACTCTACATTTGAGCACTTTTTCTTCCTATTTTCTCCATCCCATCCCCCAATCATCTTTTGCAGCTGCAAAGAGGAGGTGCTATTGGCCGCTGCTGTCGCAGAGACCGATGGCCGGCAGCACCTGAACTGCACCTCGCCTGTGGATCGCCTCCCCCTGGGCTGGAGTCGTTGGGGCCCTGCCAGTGCAGGGGGGGGGGGTTGGGGGGGGTGCGCTGCTCTTCCCCAAGCCCCTGTGCGGGTGTCACTTTGCAATGAACAATGCAACTGAGTTCGGTTTAGGATCACAGCACTCTCTACAAACTGAATATTAAAATATTTGCATATGGGCCATGGAATGCTGCTTCTTCCTGTTATAAATACAATATAGAAGGTTCTGCATTTTTTGGAAGGACAAATTTTTTTTAAAAAAAAATAAACATTTCACACTTGCAGAATGAAAGTAAACTATTTGGAAAAGAAATTATTCTTTTCCCTTCTCTTACACTTATTTCACATTTCTCAGTACTCAAAAGAATAATGGTAACATGCCACGTTTTCTTGTGTATAAAACAAGGAAAACTCAACAGGTACTATTGTTTTGTGATGGATGTTGGCATGCTATTAACTGATCTCTTGAATCGTATAACATTATGCTTTATAAAGTTATAAGCCAGCATAGTCTCATATATGAGTTCAAAGAAAGTTCTTTGACATTGCATTGATAAAACTACAAACTGGTACACAATTTGAATTTACACAACCATAAATTTTGGCAAAATATAACATTTTAATGAATAAAGCCACAGCAAAATTAGCCATTTTGAATATTTGAAAATTCTATGCTTTCGACTATATTTTAAGAATGTCTATTCTATAAATGCTAAATAAATCATCAGAAAGAAAAGCACATAGAGTTAAAAGGGACTCAGATTGCTGTTATATCATTTTTTGGCCTTATATCAAAATCTGCTGTGGATCTCAAACGTGCTTTGAAAATAAATTAATAAAATATGATTTCATTATATACAATGTCTGCAAAGCACCACAATAATCAGCTGAAAACCATGAATGCAAAATGCGACTAAGGTCATCGTACTGGCTGTAAGAATTAAAGCCTAAAATCATGAAACTGCTAATTCCACGCAGTCTACATCCTAGATCCAAGGGAACTATATCTCATTAAACCAAAAGAAACAGAACGACACAGGAATAACGGTTTCCCCTTACGTGGGTGCCTCCCATTAACGGGGAAAGCTCCCGACTTCCGCAGCGTTCACCATCCATCCCTAGAACCTTCCATCAGAAACTGACACCCCAGGAGCCTGGCCCCATGCAGCTGACGATCCACTGGAATCTGAGTTCTCAGGACCAGTGACTCCGCTGGTTTTATTCATTTTGTCCCCCGGCACCTGGGATGGTTCCTTACACATAGGAGCCACTCGATGGACTATTTATGGATCGATGGGCTAGCAAGGAGGACCAAAACAGCCCTGGAAAGCAAAGACCCTCTGCTCACCGCTCGGTGTCGATGGCAGACTTTGTACAGGTGACTGAAAGATACCAGGTTGGCTCTTGCACTCTTGTTGAGGTCAAGGATATTTTGGACTAAAAGACATAAACCAAATGAGTGTTGGAACAGGGGAGTGACGTCTAATGGACTGGAACAGGCCACCTCCTGAGTGGGAGCAAGTCCTCGCCGCCTGCCTGGGCCACGTGCACCCTGGAGAAGTTAGGAGGACGGCGCTGATAGGTGGCGAGAGAGCAGCCCCGGGCAGCGCCACGGCGCGGGAGGCGGCAGAGCTGGGGCCTATAATGCAGGGAGGTGGCAGCCATCAGTGCTGGTGAGAGGTGGACAGGGATGGCCCGGTGGCAGGTCCCTCCTGCGGTCAACCAGGCTCACAGGACCTAGTCAGGCAGGCTTCGTTGTCTTTGGGCACAAGTTTCCTGGATCTCTAGATCAGAAAAGGAACAGAGACAATAGCGGAGTGCAGATGTCAGCAAAGCAATTGCAAAACCCTGCTCCTCCCTTCTGGATGCGAGGGAGAAGCCTCGTCGTCATGCTAATGCAATTTAGATTCCTCGCTAGTTCAAAGCCGGTTCCCCAAGGATGCCGTTCGCTGGCTCCAGGCCAAGCTGGAAATTGCCGTCACTTGGATGTGGGCACTGAGGTCAAGCTGCCCAAATTTTTTGCATGACATATAGCTTGAAGTAATAATAATGTCCCCTGATAATAGAACCAGCATCCGAAACATCTTTCCGGCTTAGGCAGTGAGCTGAATATAAGGAGGCGGCATTTGCCGGGAGGAGATGAAGCCCAAGCCTTGCCAGGCCCTTGCACGGCAGTCCTCGGGGCACGGGTCCACTGGGACCGAGACGAGGGCTGAAGGGTTGTCGCTGAGGAAGAGCTGGGACCCAGGCTGCATGGACAGGATGACTCCTAGTACAGGAGCACCCCACCGGCGTGGTCACCGCTAGCTGGGCACACTAGCGTGGAGCTCCAGATTTAAGAGAAGCACGGATGAGTTATGTCCAGAGAAGAGAGAAATAGGCAAGAGAACTGAGAACAGGTCAGAAGGAAGAAATTAGGCCCATGCAGCTTAAGAGAAGAGAAGGTCTGCTGAGGCTCTGAAAAAAAACAAAAAATGAAATCGCCCTCCCCACCCCCCAGTATTTGAACGTATTTTATGTCCAAAATAAATCAGCTTAATTCGCTGCAGAGTTAGATTTGGAGACAATGCATGGAGACTAGAGAGAGGAATTTTGACATAGGAGGAAAGAAGTAAGGAGGCTGACATCGTAAACTGACCACCTCAGAAAGCAGTAGGTTTCATGTCATTTGAAAATGTTTGAGAAGCGGCCGAAGAAGCTTTATTAGAACGTTGCTGGGAAGCATTTGACCGTGGGCTCAGTTGTTGATCTCAGTCTGCCTTTTCCAGTAGGCTAGAACACATGGCCACTGGACATATAATATGTGGCGAGCCCAAACTGAGATGGGCCTGATGTGGAGAATGTCGATTAAACTACAAGGACTTAGGATACGCACACAAGAAGCAAGCTATCTCATTGGCATAGTTTTATAATGATTACATGTTTGATTAATAACATGTTAGCAACACTGTATTCTATAATGCCTATTAAAATAATTTCACTGTTTACATGGTTTCCATTTTTTAACGGAGCTGCTAAAATGTTTCGAATTGCGGATGTGGCTTACATTGTATTTTCTTTCTATAGCAATATGACCTGGGAGCTTGTGAGAGGTGTAGGGTGTCTACCCTGCCCCTGACCCATCAGATCAGAGCCTGCATTTAACATGGTTTCAGAAACACTGGTCTAGATTGCGATAGCTCTCAAACATTTTAAAAGCAGAGAAACCTATTATTTAAAGGAAATTTGGGTGGAAGAACACTATAAAAATAATTACAGGGATGTTTCTTCTGTGCCTGTGAGTCTGAATTGTTGCTTTATCACCTCAAGGCACCTTTGTCCTGAACTCTGTCCTCTGAGTAATACAGCTTGATGACCACTGGTCTGTATCATTTTCAAGGACTCTCCGATATCTGATACCCGAGATCTATAGATGACCAGTATTTCCCAACTCAGACTTGCATTCAAGCTTATTAGAAACAGAATGACGACAGCCTGTTTGTGAGCGTGGATGTGATTACACGGTCTCGTCACGACCTTGGCCAGTTCATTGGCCATCAGATTTGTCAAATCATCATATTCATTAGAGAACATAATGTAAGAAAAATGCAGACCCCGTTGACGGAGAATTGTCAATGGCAGCAAGTTAGCAATCTGTTTACGAGTTCGGGTGAATTTAGCAGGAAATTCAGCTGTGGTCTTCACAAGAGCACCATCTCCTCCTGATGTTGGCGCCTCAAGCTGTTCAAATACATGCTTCAGCTCTGAACCTTTTTGTGTAACTCTGAGGCTTTTTTCTTTATATTTCTAATCCCATATTTCTGAAAATGTAAGGAGTGTTAATAACTACGTGATGTTGCCAACTTAAGACAATATCAATCAAAGCTAAAAGCTGACCACTCTACTATGAAAAATTTTTCATGTAAATTGGAGGAAAATATTTATTTTGGAAAGAAGCATCTGTGTGTGCATGTATTTGTGTGTGTGTAGGGTTGCCTCGAGTAGACAAATATTTTGTATTGTCCTGAAATAGTTTTGAAAATTACTGTATAATATACAAAAATACCAATTTTTTTTTCCTTTTTATAGTAAATTAGCGTGGCATCCTATTATAACTGGAAATGGGTCTTTAAAATAGAAGGGGAGGACGTGACACGTGGCACGTAACTATTCCTGAACACAGAGTCACCCATATACTCTCATTCTCCCTGCGAAAAGTAATTTCTGCTGCTATTTGTCATCAAACCCTCTGATCTAGAAAAAGATGAGAGCCTTGCTATGAAAATCCTATTCCGGTTCCGTTGTCAGCTTAGAGTAACACCAGGAGCTGAAACGGCGACACAGGTAAGTGTGGTAATAGGAGGTAAAAACGTGTGTCCTGAGGTCAGGTGTGTGGTCAGTGGGCTTGGCGATGAGGTCACTCTGACAGTAGAGAACGTTCTTCCAGAGGCAAAACTTTTAAGAACTCTACATAAGGAAGACAGAAAATAATTTTAAGGCCTACCGTTAAAGAGAAAAATTACCACGACACCCACTAAAACAGACTGTGCGGAGGACCACCAGGGCAGAGAGAGGGCGGGCATCTCCTGTGGCTGGGAGGCTGACCGGCAGAAGGGTTTAGTCCGTCTACGCTTCCGAAGCGTCATTACGTGAATCCGCCGGCAAAGGGACGCGGCCGCTGTCACAGCCCGTCCTAACTTTCCGCTGCTCCGTCCCGTGCACCTGCCGTCCGCTCACCCGATCAGCGGTTCCCTTTAACATTCCCTCTTCCCTGGGAAGGCCCGGATGGCTCTTGTCAACGATCAGATGTTACTGTGTCATAGATTGCCACCAAGCGTTATAGGAGACATTTGCTGCCACGTGGTTTGCAGATGTCTTACTCTGTGTGCGGGGAGAACTTAGTCACTTAAAGAAAGACAAAGAGTCCGGGGCTCTAGATTAGGGAGGAAGAGTTCTATCCAGGTCGTTCGAATTTTCATTGTTTACTTGGCTGATTTTACTTCGGCCCAAACTTTAAAGGTTTTTGTAAGTGAAATGGTGATGGGGTCGAGAGAACAAAAACCCCAGAAAGGCTGTGAGGATGGGGGAGCATCTGCCTCTCAAGGTCACGTCACCCGAAAACGTGTCTCCGACAGCGACTTCCAGCGTCGCGACGTTTTCTTCCGCACAGCCGTTGAGTGACGCCCCTTCAACTCAGTTACACTCGAAGGCCAGAAGGGGTGTCCTGCTGTCGTCTCACAAATGAGAACGTCGGGGTCCGAATAAGGCGAATGCCTTTCTGGTGTTAAACCCCCCGGAGGCCACCTTGCAGGTGGCATTTCCCCCACTCAGAGTCCGCGCGGCGGCCACGCGCAGTTACCCGTCAACGCTGCTGCTTTGCAGCTGGGTCTGGCGGAGACGCGAGCGCCCCTCCCGCCCCGAGCCTGGCGCAAGCTCGGGGCGCCCCTCGCCCTCACGCTTGCTGCCCCTCCATCCCAGCCCGCGCCACGCAGGCCTGTATGCTTCAGGTCCAGAATTAGGCGGCTCCAAGTCGAATCGGCCCTGCGACCCCCCACCCATTCACCCCCTCCCCCAATTATCCCGCTGTCTCTCGTGTGATTATTTGGATAGTCCCTTCCTAATCCGTCTCTTTCCCAGACTGTTTGTTTATCCTCCTGAGAGCCTCCCTCCCTGGCCACTCGGGTCTCCCCATGGTGGTCGCCTGCTCTGGCCTCTTCCACACCCCCCAACCCTCCCACCCCACCCTCACCCCGCCTGTGCCAGTCTGGGGCTGGGTTTCAGTGGCAGGGACCCGGGGGTCTCACGACCTGCTTTCCCTCTGCAGAACCACCTCTCACTTTGTTCTTTGGAAGTGACCAATGAACCTTTCAGCTCGTAAGGAAACAGGACCGGCTGTCCAACAGTGACAGCTTTTACTTCTTCCTTTTTTTTTTTCAATGCTAACTTTTGCATAATTACATTGCAATAGCCTGGGATTCTGTACATTTGGAGGGAGGGGTGTAAAATCCTGAAATCCTTTCTAAATTATCTCAAGATAAGTGTGCCCGTTTTCAATCTACATTGTTGTTTTTTTTTGGGGGGGGGGGTACGCCCACAGCACCTGGTCTTCCTAGGTGGTCTCCCATCCAAGTACTAACCAGACCCTACCCTACTTAGCTTCCAAGATCAGATGGGATCGGGCTTGTTCAGCGTGGCGTGGCCGTAGACAGTCTACGCAGTTTTTAGTCTAATCAGTGGTAACACAACTGAAAACCCACGTGGCCCAAGCATCAGCCTTGTTAGAGATTTTCTTTCCAAAAGAAGCAAGAAAACAATTTAATTCGGGCTAAAAGTCACAGCAGCTCCACAATATCATCAGACTTGCCATGTTGCAACTTTTTTTAAGTTAAATTTATTGGAGTAACATTAGTTCATAGCATAAATTTTAGGGTGTAACTTCATGATACGGCGTCTGTATACTCCGTGTGTGTTCACCACCCAGTCTTCTCCATCACTGTGAACTTGACCCCTTTCACCCTCCTGGTCCTCCTCACCCCCTTTCCCTCTGGTGACCACGATTCTCTTCTCAGTATTTATGAGTTTGTATTTTTTGTTTGTTTGTTTGTTATTCATTTATTGCTTCCTGTTTTGTATCCCAAATATGAGTTAAGTCAAATGGTTCTTGTCCTTTTCCATCTGACTTACTTCATATAACGTAATACTCTCAAGTTCCGTCCATGTTGCTGAAATGGCAATATTCCGTCTTTTTGTGGCTGAGTGGTGTTTTATAGTATGTCTGGATGACATCTTCGTTACCCAGTCATTCATCAGAGGACACTTAGGCTGTTTCCATCTCTTGGCTATTTAAAAAAAAAAAAAAAGTTATAAGTTCTGTTCAAACGATCCCATCGCCTCAGCCAAAATATTTATAACAGTCTTCTCACTCTATTCGATCTCATGTCTAGTCAATAAACCATTATCTCATCTTAGGGAACTTGATTCTTTTTTGCTCGAATTCTACATATGTTAAACTCTATCTCGTAAAATTAATTTTAACCCAGATCAGCTACTTTTGGTCTTGGGTTAACAATTAATAATGTTAATATAAACACACATATAAAACTCCTCTTACGGTGATTATGTTATCACCGTAATATGCCAGTGCGTATATAAATTAATAAAAGCGATACTATATTTACAGGGAGACGATGATGACGTTTAATGCCTCAGCCACATTCTGCAGAGTGTGTTAACGCGTTGGCCGGAGCGAAAGCGTTTTATGTCGGTTTGGGAAGCGAAGGTTCAAGGTGCTCGTGCCGTGTATTCAGGCGTGGAGCAGAGCTGCGTCTGTGCGCCTGGGCTGGGCCTGGGTCGGGCCTGGGTTGTGACGACACCGCGGTACAGCTCACACCGTCCCACGATGCTGCCAACGGCTAATGGCAGGAAACGCAGTCGTTACCTGATGTCCAGAACATGAACCCAAGGAAGACATGAAAGACTAATGAACACCGTGCATGTGACAAATGGCTGCATGAGATTCGTGTTTTTTCCTGGAAAATCCTCAGGGAAGTTGAAGGCGAGCTGTGACCGGGGCCAAGGCCTGGCCGGCGATGAAGGCTTTGCCCGGACGCCTGCATCTTTGGTCTACTGGGTTCCCAAAGCCATGGGTCGTGGACTTGCAGCTTGATTTTGTGCGGTGATTGAACGGTGATTTGGAACGTAGGTCTGTGGCAGGCACTAGCCGTGCACTTTAAAAGAATTGATGAGAGGCCTTTGTCAGGCGCCAGGGCGGGCCTGCTGCTATAGGTCAGCCCCAAGCCCCTTCCGTCCTCAATGACCTTGGCGGCCAGCCCTGTCCCACCACACACACCACTCCCAAGAAGCACCAGGAGACCTCGAGGGGGAGGGTCACAAGGCTGACCTTGTGGGGTGCCTGAGGCAGGAGAGGAGGGCCCGGCCTCTGCCTATGCCCTTGGAGGACAGCAGAGAGGGTCTGGCTGGGCCGCGAGTGAGACGCTGCCCGCCCTTCACCTTCTGCGGCCGCCTGGCGGGCTGCTGGGAGGGGCGGGGAATGGAACAGGAAGGTCCCCGCGCTGACAAGGTGACTGTATCACCCCTTTCGGCTCTTTCTAAGGCAGCATTACCCCCAATCCCTTGACTGGAAGGCGCCGTGGTCAAGGCACGCGGGCCAGCGGGGGTGAGTGAAGGCAAAAAGCCGGGGACGGAGGAGAGACGGAGGCGAGCTGTGAGCGGGTGACGCCGCGAGCTGAAAGCAGTGTGTCTTCATCGCTACTGGGACACCGAAGGACAGGCCACCGGCCCGTCCCCGGTCCCGATCCAGAGTTTTGCTAATAGATGGGCTCCTGGTCTTTCTTTATAATCTCCTTCCATGCCGTGAATGCCCGCTAGATGGACGCTTTGTGTGTGTGTGTATGTGTGTGCACGTGTGTGCGCGTGCAAGTGTGTGTATGTGTGTGCACGTGTTTGTGTGCTTGTGTGCGCGCATGTGTATGTGTGTGCACGTGTGTATGTGTGTGCGTGCGCGCGCGCGTGTGAGTGTGCGCGTGTGTCCCCGGCCAGGCAAGGAGCTGAGCTCCACCTCAGGACGGATGCCCGCCCCGAAGCGTAGCAGCAGAGCAGACACGGTCCTGCGAAGACCCCAGGATTCCACCGCCTGCGGCAGCGATTCCGAAGACGCGGTCGCCCACCCCGCGCGACCAGCGGCGCCTGCGCAGTCGGCAGTGGCTGGACGAGGACGCGCATATGGTGGCAGCCGAGACCAGCAGGACGTTTATGTTTTGCAGAGTGCACTCCCAAAATAACGATCTCACTGCGCCCCACGGCAGCCCTGTGATGCAGGAGCCGTGGGCGTGGCCGATTGCAGAGGAAGAAACCGGGTTTCAGGTAATAAAATAACCTGTTGGAAGTCACTCGCCGACTGCGTGGAGAAGCTGGTCTCGACCGCAGGCCTGACGCTTTCCCAGGGCCCGGCAGGTGGAAGGGAGGTCAGCCTCGAGAGAGGGCGGGAGCCAGGGAAGGGCCCGCCCCGAGCTGCGAAGACCGTGTCTCTAAACTGACGGGCTGGAACTTGGCAATGCGAAGAGGCACAGCTGACCACATGGACCAGACTCCACTGTCCTTGGCCTCTTCTAAAGATTATACTTTAAATAAAATGTAAGTAAGTGTGAGAGGGGCTAGTGGCACCCCTGGGCTCATCCCTCAGGCGGAGGTCATTCATGCAAGGTCATCCTTTGAGAGAGGGTCATTCATGCAAGGTCATCCTTTGAGAGAGGGTCTTCTGCGTGTGTGTGTGAGGGGTGGGGGGTGGTCCTTGGGCAGCGACCACTTCCTCAAAAACAGGCTGTGAGAGGTCTTACGGATGCCCCAGGGAGCTGTATCCGCAACCATCGTCCCTCTTCCATGAATGATGTGGCACCTCAAGGAAACCCCCAGGGCAACACACTAATCTCATCGTCCAGCAGAAGTTCAGAGAGCCGTGTAGTTCCCTGAGCCCCTGGAGGCCTCGGATGACTCAGCCACAAGGAGACTCGCCAGCAAAGCCACCTGTCCCAAAATGGAGAGACCGCCTCAGGCTTGGAAGTCTAATCAACCCAACTGGAATGTCGTTTCTTCCAGGAAAGGTTCCTATGAAACCCCCTCGCTCAACCTAAACAGCCTCTCTCGGCTTCACACAGGACTCCCCCATTCTCGGCATAGGACTCCCCCCATCCTCGGCATACCACGTTCTCTCTATTCTTCCATGCTTCTTGTACTAGAGTAAGTCTCTTGAGGACAGACGCTCAAAACCCTCCCGTTCACAGCATATAGTAAGATGTTGCTTGTTTCCCTGAAGGCTTGAATCTAGAAGGGAAAGATAGAAGATGCTGGAGAAAGAAATCAGGTGGATTATTATTAGCAGTTGAAATATTTTAAAAAGGAGATTTAAAAGCTCAATAACTACGCTTTCTGTAAATTTAATAATTACTTGAATTTCTCTTCCTCGTACGCATCCTAGCAAAAGTGAAGTTTGCATCAGACAATTAATAAACACACGGGCCTGGCCCTGACCGCAGCTACTGGAATGGATGAAACTTCTCCTGAGCCCCTTGGTTGGTTTTCTTCTGACTGAGAGCTGTAACTTCTTAAGGACACTTAAAGGTGGTTTCTGGCCAGTGGCTCAGTTTTAACCCCCAAAACATTAGAGAGAGAAGCCTGAGAAAAGTCACAGGAGGGACCTGTGGCCGGTGTAGGAAGCTGGGACATCTGGCCGTGGTCACACGCTGGGCTAATCCAATTATATGGAAATGGTAGTTTTTAAAGAAAACAAAACTCATGCTGAGTTTTGGCAGAACACTTATCACAGTCCATGAGAGGCCCCTTTTTAGAAATTGCTGGCCCTGGTCATATAAGTAATTGAATTTAAATAAACTGGTGTTTGGGAGGTGAGCAGTTCAGCCATCACAGGACGTGCTTGTACACCGGTTCCTTGTGTAATTGGGGGGCACCCTCCCCCCTTCCCGAGAACACTTAAGCTGGCCCTGGGGACTCCCAAACTCCGGCTATTAGCTGGCTGTCTTGTTATCTTTTTCTGTTACGACGCTCCTCCAAACTCATAAATGTTATTATCTTGAGGCCTGGTTCTGACTTATTTTTATTTGGTGTAGCTACATAGACACGGCACCATAAACACCAGCCACTTACCTCGGGCTGGAGGGATTTTATCAGCATCCAGTGAAATTAATTCCTGTAAATTTGCAAGTGCTAATCTTAAGCAAATAAGAATGCCCATCAAATTAAAGCTTCTGGGAGGCGGGTCGATTTCCTCAGCCCCATCCACGGTGATCGTCATGGTTTTCAAAGGGAAGAAGCACTTGCTAACTCTAACGGAAAGATGGAATCAACAGTTCTATTTTTTTTTTTAATATGCAGTTGAGAAAGTTTTAAATTTACAGAAAAATTGCAAAGATAGTATAGTTAGTTCCCGTATACCCACAGCCTCATCCCCCTATATTTCTCATCTGACTTTTAGCATGCTACATTTCCCAATTAAAGCACCAACATTGAGACAGTAGTAACTAAAGTCCATTGTTGACTCAGAGTTCCCTAACCCCCCTTCCTGTTCCAGGACCCCATCCAGGTTACCACAGTACATCTAGTGGCCAGGTGTCCTTTCGCTCCTCCGGGCTAGGACGGGGTCTCAGACTCTCCCAGTTTTTGATGCCCTCGTCAGCGTTGAGGAGGATGGTCAGAGACTTTGCAGAATGTCCCTCGACTGGAATTTGTCTGATAGTTTTAAGTTCTGCTGAGGCTTATCACATGACCCATAGGTGTTTCAGATATGTATTGCTTAATTTCCCAATAATTGGGGGTTTCCAAGCACTTTTCTGTGATTGACTTCACATTTGCATCAATGGGACATGAGAACGTACTTTGGACGGTTCACGGCACTGTGTGTACGACACCGGGCAGTTCGTCACTGTGCGTGCCACGGAGCTCTGCTCCCGGTCGATGGGGCGGTCTGCAAACGTCAGCGAGGACACGTGGGTAATAAGGCCGTTTTGATCAGAGGGGCAGCTCGCTCTGGGCGTGCGGGAGACCAGCGTGGGCACGAGGCCCCGCAGACCCCCGCAGGGCAGACCGGCTGGCCTGGGGCCTTCACGGTCATCCGGAAGGAAGAAGGCAGAGCTCTTCCGGAACGCTCCAGAGGTCAAGGGAAGGAACGGAGTGGTTCGGGGCATCTTTTAGACCAGGCAGTGAAGACACTAAAATTGAGGGGGGTGGGGGGGACTCCTGGCTGTCCATTGCGGGCCAGAGGCTGGAAGTCACCTTTCTCTGCATGGCACGCGGCTATGGGAGTGGCGGGTGGTTCAGGGCTGTGGCCGCTAATGGCCCCCAGGATCCCTCGGGAACCCCATAGCGGATGGTGCAAGGTCATTCGATTGTCAGCGCGGCTCTGTGTCTGCGCGCGCGAGCGAGGGCGCCGCTGGGTACCGGTCCGCGCTCAGTGCGCGTGCGCAGAACGACGCAGACCGACCACCCACGGCGCAGCGGGAGCCGCGAGAGACCACCCAGGGGGCGCAGGCGGGCGGGCAGGCGGGCGGGGCTGAGCTTGCTCTGCCCTGGATGCAGAGAAAGGGGGCTCGGGTTGGGGGGGCAGGAGGCGGGCAGGAGGCGGGAACTCGGCGCCAGGCGCCACGTGATTGGTCGGGGACTGTGTTTGTCGTCTGGTTGGTCCTGCGTGGGAAGCGGGGGCCGGGGTGGCGAGGGGGAGACAAACGTAAGCGTGGCTGCAGTCCTGGAGCCAGTGCTGAGCTTCCTGGTCAGTTCTGCAGGGGCAGTGGTTCAGAGTCCCGTGGTCACGTGGTCGGCCGTCGTCCCCGTGTGTGCTCAGCGTCTAGGGACCATCCCGTGCCAGGACGGTGCTCCTCGCTCGCTGCAGTGCGTGTGTGGCCCTCAGTGGGTAGCGGAGACGAGCTGGCCGTGGGACCGCAGGGGACCAGAGCCCAGCGAGAGGCCCTCGGGGACGAAACGATGCTAACGCGCCCTGGACCTCAGCCTGTTTCGGTTCAGCCGAGTCCGGGATTTATCTTAATGAGAGCAAGCGGGTTATTTATTTTATGATGAAGGTGACATTTCTGTTCCATTTAACGCAGGGACAAGGAGCCTTCCCACCTCCACATTGAAGCTGGCAGTTCACAAAGCCAGAATTGTGCCTTTTCAGTGTTGCTGCGTAGAAAAGCCCCCGTCAAGGGAAAGTTCCGTCTATTACTTGTCCTGTGTCTACGAAGCCGGGGACGGACACAGTATGACCTGAGTGCCCCATCCTGCTTCCGTAGGCCACTTACTCTCCAGAGGAGAGAACCCTGCAGTCCCGACGGCATAAATCACACATGACGTCTGCCCCTTCATGTTCATAAAATCCCACAGCCCAGCACAGATGTCCCCGACCCTTCGCATCACAGCAGCATGTAACCAATCAAAACAGAGGGGGACTTTTGAAAAGCCGTTTCATTTCTGTGTTTGCCTCGCTGAGTCCTAATGAAAACTCAGCTTCCCATACCTGCCCCCAGCGTCAGCGTCACGGCCGCAGGTGCACCTGCGCGGAGCGGAGGTGGCAGGGGAGCGAGCGCTCAGAGGCCGGGCGGCCCGAGCTGCGTGCTGCGGCCAAACACGGCGCCGCCTTGGCCCGCGGGACCCTGGGTGCCAGGCAGCGTCTTCCTGTCACTCCTGCGCGACGGAGACGCGGTCCCTGCTGCCCACAGAGCAGGAGCGTCGACATGACAGCACACCCGCGGAGAGGCCCTCCCTCCCCCAGGGGTCACCGAGGACCCACGCGCGGGTCTGAGGAGGCCGGGGAACCCGAAGTCCATCCCGCACGGGCTTGCTCCTCCCAGCCCCCCACAGAAGAGGGCCACGTCCCGGGTCGACTGCTCCTAGCAGCTGGCGCCGGCGCTCAGGCGGCTCCTGCAGGTGTGGAGCTGCCGGCCACCCCGCCCGCACCCCCAGGGCCCGGCTCGTTAAAGAGCCATTTGCTGAGGGGAGCTCCATGCACAAGGGTTTTTAGAGACGTGCGGGGAGAGACGGGAGGCTGCTGGCAGGACCGAGCCCTTTGCGGGGGCAGTGGACCCGGTTTCTGTGGCCCGGTGTGTGCTTACAGAACCCGCGCCCACCCGGCCCAGAGTCCTCCGGACCCAGCGCTGACCCGCCGGCTCGGGTTGCCATGTCGGGGTGCAAAGGGAGGCCCGAGGGCTGGACCCAAAGAACCGCCCGGTGTTATTGCAGATCACCCAGCGACACACGCCCGCTCCCGCACCGGTGACACATGCCTGCTCCTTCGCCAACGATGACAACACACGCCCGCTTCTGCGCCGACGGCGACCCACGCTTGCTCCTTCTTTTAACAACCGTATTGAGTTGTAATTGATATAGAAAGAACTGCCCATGTCGTGTGTGTGCAATCTGATAAGTTTGGGTGTATGCGAACACTGGGGGTACCATAGCCGCCACCTCCCAGAGTCTCCGGCGTCCCATTGTTTGTTTTTTTTCATTTGTTGTTGTTGTTTTTCGTGGTAAGAAACTTACCATTAAATCTATAAAGCAAATTTTGAAGTGTACTTCAGGAAAGAAAATGAGCTCTGAAAGTGTGAGAGGTCCCCAAGACTCAGAAACCACCGCTCGCCTCTGAGGGAGGCGGCACAGACGGCCCGGGAGGCAAAGCCGGCAAAGGCTCAGAACGCCACCGGAAACCACCAGACGTAAGCCTGGCATCACCGACCCGCCCGACGCCCGGCGTGCTGAGAGGAGCAGCTACAGAAAATGTAAAATAAACACCCTGACGGAGGATGAACACGAGGTTGGGCACTTGCCTCGTTTTCATTTTACTTAAATATCTAGACAGCTTTGAACGACGAAATTCCCAGAACAAAGGAGTCAAAAATCAGCACTGAAGTTTCCTTCTGTGGAAATTGTATGATAATAACATGATGGTTATAATTAGGGGAATTGCAGAGATTCTACGATGCTTTCCAAATAAGATATTATTTTGTAGAATCTGTGGGAAGTGGTTTGTTTTCAAATTCAAATGATTCGAATGAGTGTTTCAACTTGCTAATTACAATAAGGTTAAAAATAAATTAATAGTATATCAATAAAAACTATACATAATATGTAATAAATAGACCAGTTATCACTTATTATTTATAATACGTATAAACAAAGCAAACCGAGACCCCAAGTCACTCCAAATTGAGGTTGTAAATGTGGATGGTGGGTGCGAACCCTTTTCTGTTGACCTTGGGGGAGCTCGTGGCTCTCTGCCCAGAACCCCCACGCTGCTGTTTCTTCCAGCGAGCAAGCCCTGTTTGTGTCTTAGATCACGATGCTCCAGAAACCATTTTCCTGACCTTCACTTTTGACTTTGATTCTGCATCAACCATTTAAATAGGAAAATAGTAAGCCGGTGTGAGTCAGATAAAGCTTGTACCTGGGCTGCTTTGTAAAATGGGAAGGAGATGCCGGCGTTTGCCACGGGCATATGGAAGAGATAAAAGTCAGATAAAAGCCTTTTTAACGGCAGAAAATAATGAATATGACAGAAGGGGGGGGGGAGAGAAGCATTTTGGTTTTTTTGTTCGGTTGGTTTCTTGTTTTAAGTGCAAAGAAAAAGTTAAAAAAAAAAAAGATTATTTTTTTTTCCTTCCCTGCGAAGGAGCTGTCTGTTGTGCATCTTGCAGATTAATCGAGTGTTTAAGTCAAGGGCTTCTTGACATTTTGAAGTGAGTTGAGGCTGATGTGGTTTAGCTCTGACATCCAGGCCTGCGGTGCTGAGTTTTTGCATTTAATGGGATGCAGGGTCACTCCCCACGGGCTATTTGGGGGACCTTTGTAGCTCCCGAATGCGGTTCTTCCCTCAGAAGCGCCGAAAGCAGATTATTAAGCATGATTCATAAATTCTTCAGAAGGTGATCAAGTTAAATTTATACATTCAGACGGTGACAGAAAGCAACTTCTCTCCAGCTGTAAATACCCCAAACGACCCTTACGGGGGTATCTTTAAGTGTTTTCTCCTTCGCTCCCTCTCATTTGTACAGCATCCGTTTTGAAAAGATATAGAATCCATTTCCATGCATTTAAGGATGGGAGGGTGAAGGTGCAGATGGGGATGAGACGTGACAAGATGACAATTAGCTTCCCACCCCCTCCCCGAGGTGTGTCATTCCAGGAATCGCTGCTCAGACAAAGCCACACACATTTGAAGAGCAGAAGGGACGGAAACGGTGACAAATGGACCGCATTCATAATACACCGTCAGCACGGAATACGTTTCAGCTTCGCAGTTTAATTTCTAAGCTCGACTTGTGCACGTGTGGGGGACAGTGACAGGCCTCTCCCGAGCTCGGCCGCCAGCCCCCGTCCCTGCTCCCCACACGCCTCGCTGGCCTTGCCTGCGGCGGTGGGCTGTTTCCACTCCACAGAAGAGACGACTTTGGCTCCCGAGACAGTCAAACAAAAAGAAGGTCCGAGCCAACCGGGCTCTCATTAGCATATGTATGTTATTTGTGTTTGTCCTGTGGGAACGAGGATGTCACAGCCATGCTGATTCTCCCGCAGATCCCGAGGGTGCTCCCCGCCCGCCCCGGCTGCTATTTTGTTTGATCATAAAGGTCCCAGGTCTTCATTGCGAGATATCACCTGTGGCCTCATTCTTCCCCAAGAAGCCGCAAATCCAAAGTCTCCCATTCAGACTTGGCCAGTCTCCCTTCTGAAGCGGAGCGTGTCCTCACCCGTCTGCCTCTCTCTCGCGGGGACTGTGGAGGGACCACAGCCACGTTCCATCTTAGAGAAGCCGACAAGGGAGTCCTGACTACCTCAGGGTGAAGCCGTTGTCAGTGGAGAAGGCCGCACGAGACTCAGACGCCACCCTCATGGACCCGCCCTTCACGTCGCCCATCACACAGGTGCCACCTGAAGTTAGAGATCTGGGCACACAAGTTCTTGGGGACGCCTTGGCTACCAAGCTCAGAAGATGCTTCAACGACAAACTTTGCCAAAGCAGAATATTAAGTTACGTCTTATAGAGTTCTTTGATTTTGAGACTCCTTACTTTCCAGTATTCACTTTAATCCAAGTCCCATTAGGCCACATAACAAAGATGACAACTGAAACACAGGAAGGAAGTCACCAACTTTTGTTAATGTAAAGGTGGCTTATTCGTCAATAACGTGCTTCAAGCTGTCATCTTCCACCTGTGTGGGACATTCGGTGCCAAGAACGAGCAGCACAACACATTTCTTCAAAGTACTCTGCTGTGAGCCTCAGGCCAGCAGGGTGAAATCCATCACACTCCGGGGAAACGCCAGGCCGGTGTGACAGTGTGGTTTCGCCCCTCCAGGCCTGGGGCGTGGCTTTCGGCAGAACTAAAAGCCGGGTTGGCGCACGGAGGTGGGGTTACCCAGGTCTTTCAGACATCGGACCCCTGTTTTACTCTTCCAGGAAGATGCTACGGGCTGAACTGTGTCTCCCAGATCCATGGGTTAAACCTTAACCCGCAGGTCAGCTGGAAGTGACTGCGTTTAGAGATGGAGACTCTAACGTGCTGATTTAGGTAACGCGGGGCTCCTTGGGCCCAGAAGCCAACACGACTCATGTCCACGTGGGACGAGGAGATCGGGACAGGGTACATGCACAGGGACACGGAGTGAGGGCCCGGGAGCTCACGCGCATCACACGCACGCTCGTCGGCTCAGCGCCCGCCGACCGCACTGGTCGGCTGAGCCCGCAGCGGAACCGCCCGCCTGAGGTCTGCACACTCGTCAGCCTGCACGAGCCCCCACGGCGTGCAGCTGAAAGACCAGTATATGCAGAGAGAGCCGGGGGGCACACGCTGAGCAGCTGGCTGGACCCGTGTACGAGGCCCAGATTTAAACTCAGGGGCCCCTGACTTGTACCCACAAGGTCTGTGTGTCATCTGTATCTTGGCAGCTTCCAGAGGTACCCTTGGCCGTCCCTCACCAGGTCCACACACAGCCAGGCCCTTGGGAGCACCCACATCTGGACCCTCAGCTCCTGCCTGACCCCCCGTCTTCCCCTGAACCCCACCTGCCCCAGGCCCCCTCCCGCCCGAGCCCCCCAGCGCCCCCCCCCGCCTACCACGCCCCCCGCCTCCCGTCCCGGGCGCTTCCCCGGCTTCCCCCGTGCCCCACTGCCTTCCGCCCTTCGGCCCCGGTCCGCCCTGACGCTTCCGTGCACTCGACACACCCTCTGGGGTGCTTCACGGCTCCCACCCTCCCCCGAGCTCCCCATTTTCAAGGCTCTTCTCACTCACGCTCCGCTGGCGCCACAGCTGGGGGCCCCGCCCAGCAAGGCCGTCGGGCAGGCGAGGGCCCTCGGCTGCTGCCAGGGAGGACGGCCGGAGCTCGGGACGCTCAGAGGCGCAGACGCGCCGGCAGTTCCGTGGAGACCTCGATGGCGCCGTCCCAAAGTCGTGAGCGCCCTCCCGCAGCCGGCCCGGGGAGCCCGCGGCGCGAACCGCAGGTGAGGGTCAGACGATGACACGCACGTGGCTGCAGCCGAGCGCGGTCGCCTCTCTGATCTGGGGTCTGTGGGGTCTCTGACCCAGCGTGAGTGTCAGGGTCGGAGCAGGTGACCGCGCTGCTGAGTCCTGTGGCTGAGGGCAAAACCGGGCTGGGGGTGAGGCCTTGTCCAGGCCTCCTGGGCTGGGGTGACGGGTCTCCTTGGGCTAGCCCGGGCTGGACAGGACGGGGGGCCCGCAGAATGGTGAGAGCCGTGGAGAAGGCCCGTGAGGCGGGCGAGGCCCAGGTGGGGGCTGGGCGGAGGCGGCTGGCCCGGGGTCAGGGTGCTCAGGGCCCAGGCTCGTCCCCCCCCCCCAGTGCCTTCAGCCTCAGCTCACTCGGCTGAGCCCCAAGACCCTCAGGGGGCAGCCCCATGTCCCCTGGGCCTCCCCTGGGCCTCAGAGCGCCCCCATCGCTGGCCTGCACCTTGGTCTGGGCGAGGCATGGGAAGGCCAAGGCCGGGCGTGGGTGGCAAGCTTGTCTGCGGAACACGGCTGACCCCCGAGCCATCGAGGAGCCCCCAGAGCATTCCCGGAAAGAACCACCCCCTTTAGGGGAACATTCGCGAAAAACATCTGGCACAAAACTACTTGCAGTGTAAAATAAAACGGACTCAAAACGATTTGACTGCGGAGAATCCGATTTAGTGGCCTGTTCTCCCTCCTCACTCTATAGGGGGCCAGTTCTCACCTTAAGGCCGGGAGTGAGTCTGCGCATTTTCTTCTTTCCTTCTCTTTTTCAACATTCCTCGTTTTTGACGATCTTTTTTGGGTCTGGTCTGATGGAAAGCAGCTGGATGATCGCTCTGTTTCTGTATTCATCGGCTGGGATATCCCAGTTCAGAGACCTCTGGAAAAGCCGCTGTCCACGTGTGAGGAAACGAATAAGCACTGAATGTCTTCACAGGCCTGGGGACACTCCTGTGACGTCACGGACACAGGCGAGTCTCGCGTGCAGAGGCGGGAAGCCCAGGTAAACACACCTGCGATAAACCGTGATGTTCACAGAACACGCAGGGAGTTGCGTGTCGGAATATGGTGACTTACCAGAGAAACAAACTCTCAGAGACGCTGCTAGGGATTATTTAAAGCAATAATCTTCTCCTTCTCTGTTTTCGAATGGGGACCCCGGTGTGCGAGCAAGCCGAAGTCACTGTCACACTCGCATGGTCAGCGGAAGACCTGGGCCCGGAAGTCAGGTCTCGGCCGGCTGCCTTGTCGCAAAGCCTTGCCACCCATGGGTCCTTCCTCCGTTCAGCACACGTCAGGCGTCCACGTGTTCCGGCAATTTGGGGGACTGACCCAGGACCAGATCCCGTGTTTTCCCTTGGGCCGCCCTCTGACACCCCAGCCGACGCCCAGGTGCCGTGTCGGTGAGCCGCGTTGATGGGGGTGTCTGTGATAACAGTCCCTTGATGTGCGAGGTCAAGCTCTGATGGCTTCGGCGGCACCCGGCAGCCACATCCACAGAAGGGGAAATCATGCCCTTCACGGGGCTTTCCAAGCATCAGCGACATTGCAGCTCATAATGGTTCCATTTCCTACAGACCGGGTGCGAGGGCGCCCGCCCCAGCTGGCACTGTGAATCCCAGACGCGGGTGGCTCCCACCACAAGGGGTGGACGCGCATTTCTGTAGGTGGAAGAAAAGTTTTGACATCGTGCGCTATGTACAGGATAATAAGCCTGACACATTGTGTATAATGATTAAAAGGATAAGGACCAGGTTGTGGTTTCCAATTCACAATTATAAATCAATACTCCATTGCGAAATGATTGCTTGAGATGACTCGGTTCTTCTGCTTTAACTGTATTTTCTTTTATTT
Organism: Eidolon dupreanum; assembly: GCA_028627145.1. Classification (NCBI taxonomy): domain Eukaryota; kingdom Metazoa; phylum Chordata; class Mammalia; order Chiroptera; family Pteropodidae; genus Eidolon; species Eidolon dupreanum. Next base: position 100,618,585 of record CM053501.1, read on the forward strand.
TCTTTTTTAATTACAGTTGACATTCAATATTATATTAGCTTCAGATGTGTGCAGCATAAAGGTTGGACAGTTACATAATTGACAAAGTGATCCCCCTGATAAATCTAGTGCCCACCTGGCACCATACACAGTTATTACGCTTTATTGACAATATTTCCTAAGCTATACTTTAATCCCCGTGACTAGTTTGTAACCACCAATTTGTGCTTCTTAATCCCTTCCCCTTTTTCAGCCAGCCGCCCAACCCTCTCCCGTATGGCGACCACGGGTCTCTATCTATGAGTCTGTTTTTGTTTGTTTGTTTGTTTGTTTGTTT
>CM053501.1:100619400-100635292 GCA_028627145.1 Eidolon dupreanum
GTCTCTCCCAAACCCTCTGGGCTTCTCCGGGGTCCCGCCTCAGCCCACCCTGCAGCTTCGTCCTCAGCTACACCCTCCCCCGACCCCTGGCGCAGCCAACATGAACGAGGTCACCAGCAGGGGGGTTCTCAAGACAGCAGGCTACGGCCCCGTCTGGAACATGACTGTCCCAACTTGCATCCAAAAACACACTGAAGCTCAGCTCAAATGCCACCGCGTTTTAAAAAGGAATGCGTCCTTTTTCTGAACGTCCATCTCCGTTTTTTCGCCACTGTCATGGCGGGAGGCAGCTGGTGTGATCCTGGGCATCGTCCCCGGCTCGGCAGCATAGACAGAGATGAGACTGCTCCACACAGCGACGCTGCGCACGTGCGGTGTGCGTGGGACGGACAGCAGAGGGGAGAAGGAGACGCCTGGTGCTCTCACGAGGCTCGCTCCTTCTGCCCGGCTCCTGAACACGCACACACACGCAAACCCACACACCCACATCCACACGCACGCGCACACATGCACACACACACAAACCAGCAGGCATGCACACATATAAACACATGCGCACACATGCATACACACATGCAAACCCATGCATGCACACACGTACACACCCGCACACATGCACATGCACACACACAAACAAGCAGGCATGCACGCATGCAAACACACGTATATGCATGCATACACGTGTGCACGCATGCACACATGCATGCACACACATGCACACATGCATGCATGCACGCTTCCATAAAGCTCTAGACATCAGAAATTTCTATAAGTTTCTCACTCGTGAATCACCAAAGTGCCAGGTGCAATGCATTTAATTGAATATGCATTTAATCGAATGTGTAGAAGTATGTATTATTTCTGTGAAGATATATTTTTATAAGAGGTAACCTGGTCTAAATTTAGATAGATAACGAAACTGAGGGCCAAACCATGTTCCAGACGGTTCTTACCACCTCACATCCCACCGGCAAAGAGCCTCTTTGCTTAGAGAATTTTATTTTTTTCTTTGCTCATCAATCAGAAATTTATTTCTGGGCCCGCAGTGGACACCAAAAGGTGCACAGGACAACGTGCAGGTGCGAATCGAGACATTTATCCTTGAAAGCACTGCGCTGGTTGCCATAATTCAGGTAAATGTTACGTTTGGTAATTCACTAGCAGTGAACCACCTTTACAGTGGAGAGCTGCATTGCATTGATTTTTTTCCCATTAACTGATCTTATTTTAAAACAAAGCACCACGTGTTAGGATGTTGCCTCTCAATTTTCCCCATCTTTGCCAGTTGTAAATTCACACACCTTCAGGTAACATACAACGCCTCCCTATGCAGGGAGACGCGGGCTCCCCGTGGGCGAGTGGGCTGCGTTGCTTATTCATTTTCAGAAACGAACTCAGAAAATTTTACTTACCGTGAATTTCATCTGTATTTATTTTTAAAATATAGCATGATAAAAGTAAATCAGAAAATAAACAAGTATGTAGAAGAACTGTAGTAACCTTTTCCTCTACATGAATAATTACCTACACTTTTACTCTCATATTCTAATTTTGATTTTTTTTCTTCCTCACACGGGATTAAAATATTTATATGTTCGGATGACTGATGATAAGTTTCTGTGTAATTAGATTATCCAGATTGCTAGAACTATTACTTTCCAATAGAGCAATTGTCTTCATTCTTACCTTATTTCCAAAATATTTGGCAAGGTTAAAAATCATTATTTATAATATTACAGAGTTGTTTTTTTTTTATTTTGTGAGTATTATTTGTCAAAAACGACTTAGATCAGGTAGATAAAAGGAAAAGTACATAGTAACGGACACGCTTCCCGGGGCGGGCAGGGACCTTCGAGGTCCTACGGCCCGAGCGTGTTTGGGACACAAGCCCTCGGCTGCCTTGCTCGGAAGCCCCCGGTGTCGCCCGCACCTGGACGCTCGCAAACGCCGCACGGGCAGAACCGGGTCTGGCGAGAACCTTCCAGCCTCCGATGCCCTCGGTTCGAGAGCTGTTTAATCACCTCGTTTCCCCGACCAGGATTCTTACACTCATATATTTTTAGTTTCTGTTTCTAACGTGTTTTTGCCCTCACTAATCGAAGAAATATGCCATGTTTGAAAACAAGGAAAACACAAACTAGATATGCGGCGGGGGGTGGGGGTGGGGGCCTGCCGGGGGTCCCGTCACAGTATATGCGGGCGATTCGAAGCAAGGGGTCCCTGTCTCTCCCGCTTAGGTTTGGGAGCGACTTTAAGTCGTTCGCTGGATAAGCATTACTTGGCGGAGCAGCTAAGAATAGGCCCCGCCGGCGCCTCTGAATCGAGGCTCTTCTGAGGCTTCTGCAGACATTGATCTCAGGGGAAGGTTGTCAGTTAGGAGCCCCCCCCACCCCCCTTTCTACAATCTCTGCAGCGAGCAGTGGAGAAAGTTTAATTCCGAACTGTGAAAAGATTCAATAAGTCACCACCAGTCACCCCGACTAAAGCCCAAACTGAGTAATTTACACAGCACTTTGGGATCTTCAAACAGTTTGCAGTGGCCAATTATTCATGCCCCACATGGGGCCGCCCGGTCCGGGCGCCCTGTTTGTTCTGAGGCCGAGGAGAGGTGTTTGAAAGCCCCGAGAGGCGGCCAGGGGCCCCGAGATCACGGCTAATGCGACACCCCGAGGCCTAATCTTCTTAGAGCTCTGGGGTAAAGTGAGTATCCATTACAAGCTGGGCCTCCCTCCCGCCCCCTCCTGCGCCCGGCGCTCTGACGGACGGCTCGGGGACAATGGCGCGACTCCAGGCCGAGGCAGGTATTAGGAGCGGGCAGGGGAAGGGGCTGATCCCTGTGCTTAGCCCATCTGCACCCGTGGGCCTGGCCGGCCGGCCCTGGGCAGATCAAAAGGAGTTGGCAAAAATCAGATTAGGGCCGGAGGGGGGCGGGGCCGGCGCGGGCGCTTCCCCCCGCCGGGCCCTGCGAGCGCGGAACGGCCGCGCGCTTAGCCCCGAGAGCGCGCGCCCCACTGGGCTTCTTTTCTTCTGTTCCTTCATTCGACCCCCCCCCCCAAAGCCCTTCAAGTGACAGAGTGTATGAATTATGAAAACGGGAGCTCCCCCGCAAGGGCCGGCGCAGTCACCCACGTTTGCGGGAGGTCAGCGGTCGGGTCCCGCGCGGCAGCCCAGGCTGGCGGCCGCCGGGGAGGGGCACAGGCCTGGCACGTCTGCGCCGAGACACACGGCCGAGCCGCGTGACGCCCGCCGAGCAGAGGACGCGGATCACTAACCCGGCGGCGGCGGGAGGGGCGGGGCCGCCCGGTGACGTCTGAGCTCCCGTGTCACCCCCGCGCCTCGGACCCCTGCGATGGAGCACGTGGGGCTTGCCAATTAAAGCCACTCTCGCGTCCTCCTTTAAAACACGCCCCGCGAGAGGCACTTCGCACCCCCCCCCCCGCCCGCCTGCCCGTGTCGGGGAGGGCTCACCCCTGGACCCACCGCCGCAGCGACACCCCGGCGCCCATGACGGAGCTGCTGGACGGGTGGGGGGGCAGCAGGTGCAACTCACACCCTCCCTGCTGTTGGCCGTCGCCTGCCGTTTGCAGACAGAGCCATGTGGCCACCAGCCGCGTCCTTCAAGCGAGGAGAAGCGCGTGTGCCAGTGGGTTTCATGCACAGGCAGGCCACCCTCTCGGTGCCCGCCCAGCGACGGGCACAGCACGCACGGCTCCGTGAGGCCCGGGCGGGGACGGGGACAGCTCGCCGGCAGGAAAGGCCGCTGTCGAAGCAGCCCCGGACAAAGTCCCTTCCGTCGGCTTCTTGCGAACCCCGCACGGTGCCGGGTGGCCGCTGGGGCGGCGGGCGGGCTCGCCTCATTAGAGTGGATTAGCGAGGACGCGGGGACGGATGAAAGGTGCAAGGCGACGTGCCAGGCGAGGCCGGCGGCCGCGGGACGCTCCCGTGTCATCTGGTGCGGACGCCACTATCGACTGGCGCCCATGTGGTCGCACCTTTCAGCTGCCGTCTGCCACAGGGGCGGCGGGTAATTGCAGAGGCTGAGGCTGCAGTGCGGGGGGCCGCTTGGGCCTCGACCCCTTCTCTGATGCTCGGCTCCGGGGTGTTCAAAGGCAAAGGTCCTGAGCCCGCGAACGCCCCCGAGGACCCAGGGGGGAAGCCGAAGCCATTAAAAAGATTAATAAGCAGGAAACACACTCACACTTGCGAGATGGCAGGGCAGTGAGCGACTGTCCTTTGAGCAGGGCGGGAGCCCCGCGGGGGGCAGCGAGGGGCCCTGGCGGGCGCCTGCCTTTGACCCTCCTGAGACTGGGAAAGGGTGAAACGAGGGCGGACCCAGCCGTCCCGGGGGGCGGGGTCGCTGCACGCGTGCTCCTGCAGGGCCGGCTTGGGGACTGGGCCACGGATCCCCGGCCCGGCCGCCGTGCCTGCTGCCTGCCGGTCCGGACCTGCTGCCTTCTGCCCAGGCTGCAGGAAGTGAGGGCGGCCGCGTCCGGGCGGAGGTGAGCTTACGAGCAAGGGGTTCCCACGTGGCCGGGCCCTGGCCTGCTGGGAAGGCAGCCCTGCGCGCGGGAGGCCAGCTGCGGTCGGCGGGGAGACGAGCCCCTGGACCGGAAATGAGGGCTCCGGGCGCTTCGCCTGGCTGCTCGCACGTCCCCTTGCCCGGCTGCGAAGGGGCCATGCTTATAAGCTGGGGTGGGGGCTTCGGTTTCTTGAATAGACAGTGAGAAAAAGCCTGAGCACACTGAGCGGCAGACGTGAGGGTGCGCGTGCAGTGGCGAGTGGCCGTTGACGCTTTGCGACACGCGGAGGTCACGCTCAGCCGGCCGGAGCTCACCACTCCCTCCTCAGGGCGCCCGGCAGACACCCAGGGCAGCCCCGATCAAGAGCCCACCGCTCCGCACGGGGGGCGGGCAGTCTCCAGACGCGAAGCCTCTGCCATCAGCGTGCCCATGCGTTTCGTAAAAAATAAACGATGTTTAGGTAAAGATGAAATAGTGTCACGTGTCATAGGAATTTGACCCACACAACCTGAGGCTCCTGCTCAGAGGAGACACCAGGCTCAAGTCTCACCAAAAGTGGGCTCGGAGTGCGGGCTCATTTTATGTGTGTGTGCGTGTTTGTGTGTGTGCATGTGTGTGCATATGCGTGCATATGTATTTGTGGATATTGCATGTGCACATGTGTTTGTGGGTATATATATGTTTGTGGGTATGTGCATATGTGCACGTGTGTTTGTGTCTATGCACATATGCACACATGTGTTTGTGAGTGTGTGCACATGCTCATGTGTGCATGTGTCCTCATGTGGGCATGTGTGCTTGTGTTTCTGGCTATGTGTATGTGCATCTGTGTGTTTGTGGGTGTGCACATGGTTTGTTTGCACATGCATGTGCATGTGTGTTTGTAGGGGTCTGCACATGTGTTTGTGGGGGTGCGTATGTGCACATGTGTGCATGTGTGCTTGCGTGTAAGGCTGCCATCTATCCCGCCTCGGGGACAACAAGCATTTCAGTGACATTTCTGGAATGCACAGCCTCTAAGTCAACACTTGGTGCGTGGGGAGCCTCGTGCTTGCTGATGCCTCTGCCTGTGGGTGAGCACAGCGTCCCCAGGGAAGGGAAGGAAAGGAACCCCGAGGACACGGGACTGCCTTGAGTGGCTGGCCGGCGAGGCGCCTGGCCACGGAGCAGTGCCGCTGTGATTAGAAGCTCTCGTCCCCTGACGTCTGGGGACCCAGGCCTTTCACACCTGTTCTGCCCTCGGGGGGGCACCTCTCTTAGCAGTTGCCAGATGGCCTCGGGCGAGGTGGGGTGTCCCGCTCAGTTTCCTGGGGACGAGCGAGCTCAGCACCCTGGTCCCTCTTCGTCACTGTCCCTGGCTCCCCTCACCCCCTGGAGATGGGCAGCTAAGGCCAGAGTGGACACAGCTCGATGATCTCAGCACCCTCGTCTTGGCGGGGTGGCCTGTCCTGTGCCTTCAGCGCAAGGGTGCTGTTGACAGTGCGACATCAGAAAGGCCCGGAGGAGGCGGGTCACCCCAAGCTGTCACACGTCGGAGGCCGGGGTCTCGCCTTCCAGGAGGAAGCGTCCCTGGGCGGGCTGGCCTTCGCCCTGACCGACCCACGCTCCTCCAGCCTGTGACGGCTCAGCTCAGACCCCACGCCACGGCCAGGGCCTCAGCCTCTGAAGGACACAGGCGACCAACGCCCGTGCTGCGTGGGGACAAGGAGAGCTGGTGCTCTGCTGCGACAGGGCCCGTCCCCCGGGCCCTGCAGAGGGCGGCGCCCGGCGCCTCAATCTGACCACGCCCGCGGGGGCCTCGGGGACTACAGGCAAACCGAGCGTGAACACGGCTCCAGCCGAAGCCGTGCAGGCTTTGCTCTTCTTTAAGAATCCATTTAAAAGCCTTAGTGATAATTTTCAAGTAGATAAATGTGTTGTAATTACTAAGCGTGAATACTCCGTCTTCTCTGAATCACCGAGAGATGGTATGAGCTGGAGGAGATGCCACGCGACCGTGAGACATGGAGAAACGGAGTGTCGCTATTCTGCAACCGCGCGTTTACCAAGTGAGCTCCTCGCCCCCCGTCAGGGAGCTGGGGACACTTGACCAGCTCCGTGTTTCCAGGTCGTGGGGACTGTGGGCCTGGGAGGCTGTGACAGCAGTGCCCACAGGAGCCACCGTCCCTCAGTCCTCAGCGGTTCCCGGCTGGGCAGACGGGGCCTGCCAAGCCACGCCATTGTCACGTGGGTTTGGATGTGTCACGATTCAAGCAGCCACGACGTTTGTCACGGGGCCGTTGGAGCCCCCGTCTGTGCAATGACAACGAGACTCAGAAAGACTCAGAAGCTTCCCACTGATGGGGGCCGTCAGTGCTGTCGCTGGCCTTGGGGGAGGGCCGGGGCGTGTGTCAGCGGAGCCACGTCCCCAGGTCGGGACTCCAGGCGACAGAGGGCCTGTCACGCAGCCCGACAAGGTGTGGCTGACCGAGTGTCCGCTGCTGGGCTTTCTGGCCCGTTTTCAGCTCACGCTGGGACATCATGGCCCACGCCACCCACTCAGGGGCAGAGGCGGCCAGCGTGTGGCCGCGGTCCATCCACGCCCTCGCTTCCCACCACGAAATGAAAATCGGGTCGCCCCCAAGTGCTTCGCAAAAACGCCCTGTGGTTTCGGCCTAGAACTGTGGTGTGCTGCTGGTCCCCTCATTTCCTTACTGCCCATGAGCATAAGTCCCCCCGAAACACAGGGACAGCAACAGCACAGAAAGCACAAGGTTATGATGAAATGAGGTGACGTATGACGTGCTAAAGACAGCGGCCTTGCAGCTTATAAGAGCTCATGAAACCTATGGACAAAAACAATCATTTATCTGCGCCAACACTAGTGTGAACCAGCAGCTCGGCGACGTCAGACTCACCAGTGGTTCATGTCACCACTTCCCACAGGGGACAGTCCACTCGGGCTCCGTGAGGTCCCGGGGATGGGCCGAGGGCTCGCCGGCTGCCCCTCCAGTCTCCCAAGCCCCTCCCTCCCAGGGAGCTCAGCCCCCGCTCAGGCCCAGCCACGCTTGTCGCTGACGCCGGGAGGCGATGCTCGTGGCTCGCTCGCTGCCTTCGGAAGGCGCCAAAGCCCCGCCCCGAAGACCGCGGGTCGCGCCCACGTGCCCAGGGCCTCCGGGGTGCTCCGCGTCGCAGCCCCCGCCTGTCTGCCGTGCTCGGGGGACCGTGCACGTGGCGGTGGCCGCCTCGCCACGCGTCCACCCCCCCCGGGGGTAAGTGAACTGGAAACACAGCAGAGAATGACACGGACCCCGGCTTCCGTCCCCGGGAAGGCCACGTGCGTGCGGTGGCGATGTCCGCCGCGGGCTGTCAGCACCGGGAGACGACTCTCGGGGAAGGTCGCAGCCGCGAGTGCATTAGCGGCGGGCGCCGCGCGGGGGCCCAGCGCCCCCTCGTATTGGGTGACGCCCCCTTTCAGCCGCTAAGTGCTGCTGCGTCCTCCCGGCCGGTCGCCGGCGGGCTCAGGGGAGAGGTGCTATCTCCTATGGCCGTGAAAATTGATATTGAACATGGAAGGGAAAATCTCACAAGCTGATAGCAATTAGCTAAAAAGGACTCGCGACTCCGCGAGGCACCTCGGCGGGGACCGCGGTCGTCGGCGGACGCTGCGTCGGGTCCCCGCGAGCAGCTCCGAGCGCGGCCCCCGTCCGGCCCCCGTCTGCCCCTTTCTAGCGCGGACGCTGCGTCGGCCGCGGGAGTCTCTCTGTCGAGGCGGCTTCGTTCAGAAGGTGCCGCGGGCGGCCCGGGGTCCGAGTCACGCTCCAGGCATGCACGGAGGGAGACGAGCACAGTCTCTTTAGGACCCTGTCTTGTTGTCAGCTTTGCCTCTGGGCTAGCAAGACGATCGCTCCTAAAACAGTGGAGCCAGGGTATCAGAGGCGTCGGAGGTCACTTTTAGGAATGAAGCGCCGGGCCCTTCACTCCCGACCTGCGGCGCTGTGACTCCCAGCGCTGGCCCCGGCGGCCGCCCCGTGGGGTGTTCGCCGCCCGCAGGCGGGGGTCCTGCCTCCCCCGCGCCCCTGCGGCTCAGGCCACTCGTCTCGCGGCTGCTGAGCCCTCCGCTGCAGCGGGCCACAGTCTCTCTAGTTCTCACGTGGGTAGAGCTTGTGCTCTGGTTCGTCACTAACGATGCAGAAAATCACGGGCCGAGGGATCCTCCACGCAGAGCTGCGGCCAGGACCCAGAGTGAAAGGGGCCTCGATGGCCCTCGGACCCCGAGGAGGGCAGGCGAGGCGGAGCCGGCGCGACGAGGCCGCGAGGGAGTGGTCCAGGGCAGACCTCCACACTCCTGGCCCCTGTGAAGTGAACGATGCACTTGCACGCTGTTTATTTTAAGTTTAGTATATATGCATTCAAATTAAAAGCTTCTTTATGAGAAAAAAGCACCACAAACGGGCCAAAAAAGCCGCAGGTAACCTCATCCACAGTCAAGGGGCGAGCCTCGCTCGGCAGTGCTCACGGTGGCCGGCTGGGGGGGGGCGACATGGCTACCACAGCCTCCGGGGGGGGGGGGGCCGGTCTGCCCGGCCGCTTCCCTCCGCAGCGCGTGGCCGGGGCCGCGGGGGCCGCTTGCGGCCGGACCGCCGCGCGTCGCGTGGGGACCGGCCGCCATCCCTCCGCGCGGCTCTGGCTTCTCTCCTGGCGCCTGAGTGGCCCTTGCTCACCTGCGCACGTTCGGTGCCGGTCGCCTGCAGCGTCAGACACGTGCCAGCAGGAAGTCATCTGTGTGGGACGTGAGCAGGACGGAAGCAGGCGCTCCGGGTGGGCCGGAGGCGGAAGGGACCACAGCCCGGGGGCCGGGGCTGCCGGCTCACGCCCGGGTGGGGACCGAGGCGTCTGGGAGGTGGGCTTTCTGGGCCCAGGCGGTGCCCATGGGAAGGTCTGAAAGACCTGCATGTCACCGGTCTCCACGGCAGGCAGCGGGGGCCTTGGGAGGACCCGTTTCTGCAGCACGTGTTTGTCACAGGTGTCTAAGCAGGGCGCGGGGGGGGGGGGTGAGTGACACTGCGTGGCGGGTTCTCCCGGTGACGAGGGTGGCACTCAGCCACGAGGCGGCGTTGGGCCCTGCAGCATCCGCCAGGTGTGGAGTCCGCTGACCCCAGCGCACGCCGACCTTGATAATGGCCTCACTTGCGAAGCAGTGGTTCCGTCACTTGTGTCAGTGCTCGGAGTCGGGGGGCCCTGGCAGGAAGCGCCCCCCACCCGGGCCTCAGGAGTTCACGCTCACCAGGTCTGCACTGACGGGCAAGGACGTGTCCTCGGAGCGGCCCCCTCCTCCCTCTCTCCCCTGGGCCACGGGCCTCCTTGTGTGAGACCCACAGCACCCGAGCTTCCTGCCCATCACTGCGGACCTGGCCGCCATCCCCCGGGACCCAGCCCCGGGACGCGGGGCTCGCCCTCAGCTCCCCGACGGCTCTCTCCCTCCTTTCTGTGTGTCGCATTTCTCTCCGGACAGATGCGTGCCTGCTCAGGACTGAGCCTGAGACCCCCCTCCTCCCCCAAGCCGAGGGCAGGCCGGCGAGCCCCCGACAAATGGCGCTCTTATCTCATCAGTTGTGCTCCAATTAGAGTGCCCGGTAATCCCTGTGCGTCCCCGACTCCGAGCCCGAAACATTCTCCCGACGCAGCTCGGCCGGAGGGGTCATGTTACCAGCGCTGCATTAGGGCCGAGCCAAGCACCACGGCGCGACCTTGACACCGTGTTCTAACTGCTCGGGGCGAGCGCTCGGCGAGCCCAAGCCGCTGCTGATGGCTCCAAACCCGGGCGGGAGACGCGCACACAGGGAAACGAATCCGCTCCGGGGACCTGGGTCTCACGACCTTGTGCCTGGGGAAAGTCAGACGGGAAAGCAGCAAGGACGAAGCGGACGCAGACGCGCCCGCCTGGGAGCGCGTCCAGCACGGGGGAGCAGAAATGTGACCCGCGGCCGCCCGGCCGCTGCCCGACCTTGGGAGGCCAGTTCCCTGCCATTGCCAGCCCAGCTCCCGGACGAAGAACCTCACAAAGCGCCGACAGTCCCGGGCTGAGGTCAGCGGGGGCTCGCAGGGAGGGGGGACCCCAGGTGAGGCTTCTCGCAGGCTCAGCCCCTCCCCTCGGGATGGGACTCAGGGCGAGGCTTGCTGCTCCCACCCGGTCCTATGAGCTGCCTGGTCCTGAAGGCCCTTAATTTCTTTCTCACGGACACTCGCCATTTCCCTCCCGTCCTCGTACATCTGTCTGCTAATCGCCAAGCTCTGACGTTCCTGGGGATCGGGGCCCGGCGTCAGGGCCGTGGGTGGCTCTGAGCCAAGCACCCCAACTCCAGTGCGGGCAGGCGGGGCGACCATGTGTGCCCCTCCCTGCTCAGGTCACTTATCATAAACGGATCTAAGTACCCCTTAGGATGGGTGATTAACCCCACTTGGCAAAGCACTTAGGATGGAGTCCTCGTTTTCGGCCGTGGACGGGTTCTGGCTTTGAGTGACATGGTGAGACGGGTCGCACCCCAGGCTCATCGACACAGACGTCCTTTACGAGGAAAGGACGACGCTCCCGGACGGGCTGCACACGCAGGTCCACGGACAAGTTACGTTTCGGCGAGGACCGAGCCTTGCCCGTGGGGGCCCAGGGCCATGCACGGCGACACACACAGACTATAGGCACCGCCCACCCTCTGCCCAGCCCCGGACCGGGCTGGGCGGCTGGGCCTCGTGGGCGGCCTCGGGGTGGCCCTCTGGCCAGGCCGGTGCCTGTCCGCCCCCCGCCTGCCGCGAGCCCGCCCCTCCCGCTGCTTCTCGCGCTCGGCCTCCGACCAGCGAGGCCTCCGCGCGGCTGGAGGCTCGGAGCGGCACACGCTCCCCGGCCGGGCGTCTGGCCCGTGAGGGGCGGGCCGAGTGGACACACCGTCCCCAAAGCCTTTCTGTACAGAGCGTCCTGAGGCCAGGTGGCGAGGCTCGGTGCAGGAAGACGCCTCCCCGCCGGATGGGCGCGTTCGGCTCACACAGAGCCGACCTGCTCCTCCAGGCAGCCCTGCGTGTCCCCCTGGTCCCTGCACAGGGACCTTGCCTCTGCGTCACCCTCCAGCCAACCAGAGCTGTGACGTGCCCGGTGCGTCCTTCTGGGGTCAAACAGGCCCGGGGCAAACGCTTCCGAAGGGTCTGGCTCCCCCAGAGTGTCAAGGGGAGCGCGGACACGCCCGAGGAGGCCCCGGCCGCGAAGCGCTCCGTGCGCGGATCAAGGCCTCGGGCACGGAGCCGGGCCCGGGAGGCGGCGGGGCCTGGGCTTCGTGCAGCCTGACGGGGGACGGTGGGACGCGGGGTCCCCCCCGGGAGGCGGCGGGGCCTGGGCTTCGTGCAGCCTGACGGGGGGACGGTGGGACGCGGGGTCCCCCCCGGGAGGGGCCGGGGACGGTGCGCCGGCCACCGCACTCGCTCTGCACCTCGCCCCGCATTCTCTTCTTTGGCGCCATCTTGCTTTATTATTCGAAGGACGTTGCAGGTGCCATATTCGTTTCCCGGCCTTGATGTCAGAATGTGACGCCAACCAGTGGCTTAAACGCGGGGAAACGTCTTGCCTCACAGCTCGGGAGCATCGACATTGGGAATCAAGGCGTCCCCAGAGCCACATCCGTCTAGGGGCGGAGTGGGGGCCCCCTGCCGCCTCTGGCCTCCCCTTCCCCCCCCCGCACATGGCCCCCTCTCCCCCCCCATGCCTTCTCCTCCGGCGTCTCTGCGTCTCATCAGCTGCCTTCCCTGTCTCTTGCAAGCACACCTGTCGCTGCACATAGGGTCCCCCGGGTGATACGGGGTGCTCCCCTGTCCAGATCCCTCACCGCGTCCCATCTGCACGTCCCTGTCTCTAAGGCCCGGTCACAGGGCTCTCTGCCCGGGGCGGGGACACCCGCCTTAGGAGTCGGCGTTCGCTCTCTGGACTGTTCGTGAAGCAGGGTAAGTCCGGGGCGACCGACCCTTTGACCCTGGAGGCACGTCATGAGGGCCCGGGGACAAACGAGGAGAGAAGGAGGTAGATTCATTCTTTGAAGCTTTTCCCGATTTATTCCATTTCTGTGCAAAATTCCATTAAGTATTTTACCAAGACTTATTGTTATTTTTGCGAGGATGATACAGGCTTAGCCTAGATCACAGTGAATCCAAACATAACTTGTCGATTTTGCAATGCGCTGAGCCGGATGCTCGCAAAGTTCTGATTGTTTTGGAACTATGTTTATTTTGTGGCTTTAAACAAACAGAAAAAGCAAAGTCCCAGCATCAGGCAGTGGGCGGACAGCCAGGGTTGCTGCAGCTGAAGAAGAATTGGTCTTTGCTGCATCCTTGCTTAGTGGCCGGGTCACGGTCCCGGGGTTTGGGAGCTGGTGGCCCCCAGGGCTGTTGAACGACTTCTTGTAGAGAGTGAATGCAGGTTGGGGTTGAGGGGAGACGAGATGGGGCCAAGCTCAGGGAGGAGGCTGCCCCAGCTTTAGAAGCCTCCGGCGGGAGGGTCTTACCTCAATCCTTGGGAAATGAAGAACTCAGGGAAATTCCAAAGCAGAGAAGGGTCAGAATATGAACGGGAGATAAGTCAGGACAAGACACTCCAGCACTACGGTATTTTATGGTTTGAATTATGCTCCCGAAAAATTCATGTGTGGACATCCTCTTTAGAAATAGATGATTGCAGATGTAATTAGTTAAGATGAGGTGACACAGGACTAGGGAGAGATTTTATGCTGAAAAATACAAAATGCCGAGGAGAGAAATCAAAAGAAATCTGAACAAATGGGAGATAATTCATGTTCAAAGATTGATGTCAGATTCTCCTTAAATTGATATAAAAGTTAAAGGTCCTTTTTGTAAATAGAGAAAAGTTATTTCCAAAATTCACAAGTCCAAGGTGGTAGAATAGCTAAAATTATTCTGAAGGAGAAAAAGGTAGAAAGAATCACTCTACCCTATTTCGAGACTTTATATCTACATAAGTGTATAAACAAAGACTGTGATTTTGGTGAATGGATGAAGACAGATTTCAAAACAAAATAAGACATCTCAAAAGAAGCCCATTCAGGTTCAGATAACTTATTTTTACAAAGGCACAAAAACGATCAATGGAGGAGGGGTGGCCTTTACAAGGTGCGGTGCCAAAGTGATTGGACTTTCGTAGGAAAAAAAAAAACTCAACCCAAACTGGCTGCCTCATGTAAAAATTAACCCCAAATAGATTATGGGTTTAAATATAAAACATAAGAATATGAAACTTTTAGAAGATAGTAAAGAAGAATATCTTCAGGAAGTAGGTCTTGATGAAAAGTCCTTAGACATGATCAAAAGCACAATTCATAAAAGAAAAAAATCTGAAAATAAGACTTTATCAAAATTAAACGTTTTGCTCTTTGGTCAAGATGCTGAGAATGCAAGCCACAGACTGAAAGGCGGCATTTGGAGGGCAGACACCTGGCAAAGGACACACTTCTGGACGACACAGAGAACTTAAAACTCAACAGTTAAAAAGCCAATGGTCTCCTTAGAAAGTAGGCCAATGCACGAAGAGCCATTCACCAGGAGTTTCTGCCAAGGGCGAAGAACTACGTGAAAAGCGGTTTGACCTCACCGTCTGCGAGGGCGGGGTGAGGGAGACCACGGCGAGGTGGCACCCCACGCCCCTCACGGCAGCCAAAATTAGAAGCGCGACCACTCCAAGCGCGGAGAGGATGAGGAGAAGCGGGCACCCCTGCACTGCGGCCGCCCCGGAAACCAGCTGGGCGACGTCCTAGACCACAGCGACAACCACAAAACACCACGCGACCCGGCAGCTGCACTCCCGGGCGTTCAACTCAGGCAAACGAAAACCAGCTCAAAACCTATGCAAATGGCGGGTCAAAGCAGCTCTGTTTGCAATCACCCCAAACAACCCAAATGTCCCTTAGGAGGAGAGTGGTTCCCGCACTGTGCCATCGTGTGTGGGACATGAAACGGAATGCAACGACTCACAGGACAACCCCTCCATGCACGTGGCGGCCTGCGTGGCCCCTCGGGGACTCGTCCCGAGCGGAAGCAAGCCCGTCGCCAAAGGCAGCGTGTCATGCGATCCGTGAACATGATATCCTTGAGACTGGAGAAAGACAGGTGGAAACAGAACCGCGGAAGTCCGGGTTTAAGGGCGTTGGGTGTAAGGGGGTAGTTTTGACTTTGAAGGGGCGGGGGCGGGGTGAGAAATTCTTGCAGTGCCGCCATGGTCCCGTGTCTTGTGTGTGATGTGGTCACACGTATCCAAGCCTGAGATAAAACGGCATGGAATGACACGCATACATTGTATCAACGCCACATCTCTGGTTTTGACACTATCATTACATAGCAGGTCCTCCAATCACGTCATTTAGTTTAAGGTCATTTTTTATAATGATGTCCTAGGAACTCAACTCTTGTTTCTATCAGTTAGTCTGAGGCGACACTGGTTTCCTTACCCACCCTTCTGTCACAGTTCCACAAACCTGTCGCCCACCGTAAGCGAGGACTGAATATAAGACGCCCTCCTGGGAGCAACTGGGTGGGTGGTACAGGGGACCTCTTTACACTATTTTTGCCACTTCCTGGGGATCTGTAATTGTTTCAAAATGAAAGTAAAGAACGGGGGTGGTGGGGAGCAATTGTATGCCAAAATAAATGAATTAAAAACTAAAGGTAAAAAAACAAAACGCTATACGTCAGGAGAGGCAGCTGAGACAGGGCAGAGGGCAGACGTGTGTGGGATGTCGGCACGTGGGACCATGCTCTGTGACGTCGCAGCCACAGTGGAGCAGGAGAGAGCGTCAAGCCTCACACAGGAGAGGACAAGCCGGGGAGGGGCCCTCAGGCCTTTACCTGTGTTTTTTTTTCCTTGGGAAACTGGAGCAGGTATGAAAAAGCGCGATTAAGAAGTGGCTGAGACAAAGCGTTGCTGGTATTCTCTTCTGTTCCCTCCCGTGTGCTTCAAGTATTTCATCGTCTATGAGGAAGAGAATCAGAGAGAAGGAGACGAGAGACAGACAGAGAGCAGCTAAGGCCCTGTTCTCGACAGTGGGTAAGAAACGCGTTTCCCAAAAGCAAGCCGAGAGAGCTGACAGCTTCAGAGCAGCACACGGGGGGACGCCAGCGCCCGGAGCCTGCTGACTGAGTCCTATTTTGCTTTGAAATTGAATGATAGATTTAGAGTGATTTCTGACTCGATCAGAAGAGGCAAGTGTGGATATTGGGTGGGTTTCGTGGGAGAAACGGAGGGCCTATCTCTCCCTGCAGCCTGCAGCGCACGGTGACAAGTTAAAAGGGAGACAGAGCTTTCTCATCAGGCCGGGGGCCAGTCGCTCTGGACTTGACGGTGAGCC
>CM053501.1:100635792-100656550 GCA_028627145.1 Eidolon dupreanum
TCAGGTACCCCAAAACTTCCCTTTTGGGGTCCACGGAAGCCTGAGAGCCTGCTGACTCATGTCAGTGCTGCTGACAAACTGGGCCCTGCCACTTTCTGAAGACGAGGGCTCTGATGTCCGCAAATCAGTGGTCTCCATCGGACAGTGCCACCCTACCCCGCCTGCGGAACCAGGGGAAGGGAAGCAAAGATGGCTGGCTGGGGAGAGGGGCCCCCTGCCCCCACTCCTCTCCCTGCCCCCTCCCTTGCTCTCCGGCACAGTCCCATCTACAAGGACGACTGAAACTTTACAGGGCATGATTCATAGGGTGGCACGCCCCTCGGAGCCACGGAGCGCATTACATTAATCAGTGTCAGCCCACTAAAACCGAGATATGAATATGAATTCTCCATATTGCAGGCGAGATAAATGTGCCGGTGAATGTAATTGATCGAAGGAGGAGGGAGGATGGCGTGAGCTGAGGTTTCAGAGTCCCCAGCAGGTCAAGAGGGGGCAGCTGATGTAGAAAGGCTGTGCCTCTGATGATCCCGTCACCTGGACACCTGCCCGGGCCAGAGCAGAAAGGGGGGGTGGGAATGGACTTTTACCCCTCCCCCACCAAGACGCAATCGAGATTCTCTGTCCCCAACTCAGAGTATCCTTACTCTAGGAAGCCTGTTCCCCTCCGCAGGAGGAGGGGGCACCAGGATCCAAACACTAATCCTGGGGACCTCCGTCACCCCTACTCCCCCTTTCAAACCACAGAACGACTGACACCCTCTGGGCTGCCCCTGGCCAGGGCCGGAGAGCACCTTCGCGTGTGCAGAAAGCTGCAGAGCAACTTCCACTTTGGCTTTACAAGAACAGGGGGTTTGCATCTACCCCCCAGATATTCCGGGAGTGCAAATGCTGTGTGCACAGATACCCCTGTGGGGGCAACAAGACCCCAGGCCACACACACCTGAGTGGCTATGTAGTCGGAAAAGATGAGAATGTAAACAAATAGCACACGAAAAACAAAAATGCTTCTCTCGGTGCTCAATTAAAAATTATTTTCTAGCTTTTCCTTCGAAACAAGTACCTCCAAGGCTGGAGATCTGATTTCTTTGTATGGAAGCTTCTCCCAGCGCCATGGAGTTCTGAGGCCCAGCCTCCGAGGCAACAAATGGTCCCAAATGGACATAAACAACGGATGGACTTATAGGGTCCCCAAAGCAGCTGGTGCTGCCTGGACCACCTTGAGTCTGAGAAAGGAGAGAGGGCGGAGGCGGCCAAAGGACTCCAACCGCCCACGGAACCCTGTCTGCTGCTTCCCGCGGTCACCTGGAAGGGATCTCCCTGCACGCTGGACGCCTGAGCAGCGTGTCTGTCGGCCAAGGGCACGATTCCTCCTCAGAGGCGCAGAACACCCCTGGTCAGAGCTCTCTGGAGGACTGTCGCCAAGGACACGGGATCCATCTGGGCCCAGCGGTCAGTCAGGGAGCTCCATTCCAGGAACTCTGGAATGGGGAGCCCAGGGCTGTGGTGACCCCCAAGCCCCAGCGTGGAGGACTGGAGAGGAAATCCTCTCTGAACTGGCAAACCCCACCTGGGACAATGACGAACTCACCTCATGCAGCCTGCCACCCACTTCCGCACCCCGGACGTCAGCAGCCCACCCCAGCATTCAAACAAGTGGATGGCACCCAAGAACACAGGAAAGCCCCAGCATTACAAGTCGAGGTTCACGCCCACGGCACCCCCAAAGGCCCAGCACCCCCAGATTCTGCGCCCCTCGCCAGGAGCGAGATTCGCGCCTCGGGCAGGGCCCCTTTCCGCTTTCAGCCTATAGAGGGCGCTTCGAGCACGTCCATTCGGGCTGGAAGCGGCTCCGGCCGGCCGGGCTGGCCCTCCGCTCCCGCGCGGCCCTCGCCTGCTACCGGTCCGCGCCGGCCCTCGCGCCTTCCTCCCCTAGAAGAACGGGGGACCGGGCGGCTGGAGAAAGAGGAGAGCTCCGGGGAACGTGGCCCCTGGGGCGGCGCCCCCTCGTCCTCGGAGCCAGCCGCCCCTTGTCCTGGCCGCAGGCCCCGAGCCCGACGGCCACGCGCTGCCCACCAGCAGCCCCGACGTCGGGTCCGGAAGGAGTCCCAGAGCGAGTGTCGGGATCGCCTGGGGTCTTTGCGACGCCTGGCTCGGCCTCTTTCCCCGCAGCCCGCACCCTCTCTCTCCTGGCAGTTGTGGAAATGTTTGCTTTCTTGGTTTTCTCAAATTCAACACAAAAGTCATCTGCTCCCTGTTCCTGGTGCCCGCGGCTGCACGTCCCTCTCCAAGCGCACCGTGCTCGGTCCTCAAAGGCTCAGGGTCATCATCCCCCAAGGCACACGCAGGCCGGCGCCATCCGCAGCTTCCTCCCTCGCTCCCAGCTGCCCGCTGGCCTGGCTGAGGCCATCTGGGGGGTTGTCTGCGCCCCTGCTGGCTCGCTCAGCACACCCTGTGCAGGGCGCAGTTTAAAAGGGTGTCCCCGGGAGACGAAAGTCCCCTTTCTTTTCGCACCCCCAATACCGAGGAGCCTCGTGGCTCATAGGCCCAGGGGAACACCCCTCGGCGCTGCATCCCTGCCCCCCGGCCCTCCATCACAGGAGTTCACAAGAGCCTCCAAATTTCTCCACGTTCGATTTACCCAAATAACTAAGAAATACATTCGAAGCAAAATTTCATACTCCATTACGTCTTCATTCTACCCATGAACGGCCCGACGCCACAATGCACTGTCGAGACAACTAGGTATAAATTGATTTCAAATCCCAAGTTCTCCTTTGGGGACACGACTGGAAATTCTCTCCCCACCATTCCCTACTAAGAAATCGTTTTATAAACTGCTTAATATCACACTCATTTGTCCTGAGAAAGACACGTCCAGACATATATGTGAATGGTTAGCATCCAACTGCCACAGAAAACCGCACTGGTGACATCACAGACTCCACCACCCAGGCTGAGAAACCCCCTCTGCCACCTCTGGGGCGCAGACTCCCAGGGGCCTGTCCTCCCCAAGTCACAAGCACTTGGGCTCCCCAGGATTCCAGCGCTGGGGACACCCCCAGCCACACACAGCAGCAGGAGCAGCAGGCACCATTTCATTGAGTTTATTAGACAAAAATATATGATTTAGACAAGTTTGCTGACGCGCTATTTACAATCTGAAATCACTCTATATACAGGACGAAAGAAAAAAAGACACAAGCACGTGGGGCATTTACCGAATGATAATCAACGAGCCCGCGGTGACAGCCACCTAGCCCCGCCGCGGGCAGGGCAGGGCCGGCGCCTGGGCGCGGCGCGGCGCTGCGCGGCCCGGATGAGCCCCTTTCTGCAGAAAGAGACGGACGGGAGTCGCTGAGGTCGCTGCCCAGTTTGTCCTTTACACCGGTCTGAATTATTTGTCTTAATTCCTCCCTCATCCCCTCCCTCCCGAACTCCTCCCCCCTCCCCCCGCAAAAATAAAGGAAGACCCTGAATCAGGCGGACGGGAGGGCTGCTAGGATCCGCGGCGTTCCCTCCTGCGGGGCCAGTGAGCTGCGGGGGAAACAGCAAGACAAGAAGAAAAACGCAGTCAGGATGCACGCTGGGACCCCGCGTCGCCGGTTCTGCCCGCCCAGCAACCGGGAGGCGGGGTCGCCCGCCCCTCGCGGCTCCCGGCTCGGGAGAAACGCGGACGGAGCCAGCTGGCCCGGAGCGCGGGGCGGGAGAACAGCGCCGATTCAACAAGGACTGCGCGACCCCATCACCGCCAGGCCCTGCTCCCTCCCCTGCCCGGTGGTAAAAGCCAACGGCACTCACTTGTCGCGAACCGGCTGGAAGGGCGACTTTAACTGCTGCGGCGGCGAGTCCGGCGGAGGGACAAGGTCTCTCTCTGCGAGGGTGGGGGAAAGGCAGCGTCAGGTGGGGAGGGGGTGGTGCGCGAGCCTCCTTCCCGGCCCATCCCGCTCCCTCCCGCCGCGGGGGCAAGGTGTCCACCAGAAGCGCCCCCTCCGCGGGCTGGCGGGCCCTGGCCTCGCTGCCCGAATTCCGGCGACGGTCGCCGCTCGGCCGGGCTCCGCGGCCACCGCCTCGCTCCTTCCCGGGCCGGTGCCCCTCCCCCTCTCTGCCACCCAAGCGCGCGCCACGCTCCCTCCGGGGTCTGGATTCCTGGCCCTGGAGCGCAGGACGTCCCCGGGCGCCTTACCTGGGAGCGCGGGGCTGCTGCGGGCCGAGGCCTTGTCGCCGTGGAGCACCCCCGCGGCCACGGCGACGGGCGGCGGCGGCGGCGCGGGTAGGTGCGGGCCGTGGGGCGCGGCGTGGGGCGCGCCGACGCCCAGGAAGGAGCGCATGTTGAGCAGTGAGCCCTGCGCCAGGAAGGCGCCGTTGGTCCAGTTGGAGAACTTGCCGATGTGGCAGGTGTACAGTCCGTGGCTGGGCAGGAAAGCGGGGTGCTGCAGCGGCGCGCCCGCGGGCGGCCCGTGCGCGCCCGGATGGCCTGCGGGCGGCGGCGGCGGCGAGGCCTTGGGCGCGCCGTCGGGGCTCGTGGCGGTCTCTGCCAGGGACCAGATCTTGGGCTTGCTGTGCGGCGCGCCCTGCAGGCAGCCCGCCGCGACGCCGGGGCCCAGCAGGCGCGTGCTGCCGGGCTCCGGGGCCTCTTTGGCCAGGCCCAGCGGCGAGTCCTGCGGCTTGAGCGCGTCGGCGGCCGCCAGCGGTGAGCCCGGGTCCCGGGCGAGGGGGGCGGGCGCTGCCGGCGCGCGCGGCGCGTCCGCCTTGTCTTCATCGTCCTCGTTGCTCTGGTCGCCGTCGCGCTCGTCGATCTTGTCAATGTCGATGCTCTCCAGGTCGATTTCCTCGTCGTCCTCGGCCTTCTCCGGGTCGCCCTCTGTGTCGCTTCCGAAGAGGGCGCCGTCCTCCTGGTCCTTGCTGCGCGCGCCCCACGTCACCTTGTTCTCCTTCTTGAGGCGGCGGCGCGCGTTGGCGAACCAGGTGGAGACCTGCGTGAGGGTCATCTTGGTGATGATGGCCAGCATGATCTTCTCGCCCTTGGTGGGGTAGGGGTTCTTGCGGTGCTCGTTCAGCCAGGCCTTGAGCGTGCTGGTGCTCTCGCGCGTGGCATTCTTGGGCCGCCCGGGGTCTCCGTACTGGAACTGGCCGTAGGGGTAGTAGGCCGGTGCCGTGTGGGCGGCGAAGGTGGCGGGGTGCACCCCGGGGTTGTCCTTGAGTTCATACTGCGAGCCCTGCGGCCGCGGGGCGAGCGAGGCGGAGGAGAGAGAGAGAAAGAGAGAGATGAGTGCCCAGAACTGGGAAGTCCGGGTCGGCGGCTGGGGTCCGCTGAGAGCAGAGGCCCCAGTGCGCCCCGGGGCCGGCGGCGCTCAGACCAGGGGCTGCCTCCGGGAGCGGCGCTTCCCCGACCCTGGAGAGCTTGCTGTCACTCAAGAAAAGTTCCAGAATCCTTGCCGCTGGAAGGCCACAGAGGAGCCGGGCCCCTGGGATTTCCCGAGGCCGCCCTCCCCCACCCGCAGCCCCCACCGACTCCAGAAGCCGGATTTCCAAGTTTACCTCGCAGTAGCTGGAGGGGAAAGCCTTTCAACTAGGCCGATAAAAAAGCTCCTCCAAACCTGAAGAACCCACAGCCCGCGCCCCCACCCTTCGACCCCGAGGGGGTCAAACACAACAAACCACCGGGGTTTCTCCCGGCCCATCCTCCCGCAATTTAAAATGAAAGCACAGCTCCTTTCAGCTTCCTCCGCAGTCTGTATACAATGGCGCACCCACACTTACAGGCCTAAAGTGGTGACAGGTATTTTAAAATTTTAATCCCGGCCATCATTGACAACAATAACAAAACACCATTTTTTTTTTTTTTTTAACACAAAAGGAGGGCTCATCCGGTGAAATATTAAGGCCGCGGCGCTGGCGAGCAGGATCCAGTTTCCAGGGCCTCTGCTACTTTATCTCCGAAGTTTGCCTGAGCCCGGCAGCCAGCAGCACCAACTGCGCCCAGCCACTTAGAGGCCTGATTTATTTGCAATCAATATTCTTTTTATCATGGGTAGTAAAACAGCAAGTCAAATTATCCCATCAAGGTTTTTTGGTAAATAACATTTTATCTTCCTAACGACCTCATTAGACCTCGTTATTACCATAAATTGGCCAGACAGAGTCCACTCACATTTTAGCTTTCAACTCCCAAACCCCCTGTCCTAAAGGCTTGGGAATCCGGGCCAGACAGCGGAGTTTGGGGTTCAGTTTCCTTTCCAAGAACGGGCAGGAGACCACGGAGAAACACACCTTAAGGGGGGACTACAGAGAAAAGTCCCTCCCTTAGCAAAAAAAATTGATCCTCTCCCTCAGACTACAATTGGGGCCACAGAGCCACCCCCACACACACACAAAACATGCGGGGGTCCCAGAAGGCACATATCTTACTAGAAATTTCTGTAAAATATTCTAATCCTCCACAGACCATCCTCCACTTGCTTTGTGAGCAGGAGGGAGTCCCGTCTCAAAGTTGTAAGGAGCAGATTTCTGTGACTAATTAGATCGGTGGTCGAAGCCTCAGAGAACAGGGTTCCTTGGGCAGATTTCGTTTTTGCCTGATCTTTTAAAAAATGTACTCTGTCCTTCTTGGATTATTTTGGTCGTGACTGTAAAGAAGACATGGTGGCCTCATCTCTGGGGAAACTCTTTTCGAAAGGACACCTTGTACATCTCTCACGGCCGGCTGGCCTCGCGGCCGCGGGGACAAAATGGGAGCTGATCTGTTTCGATAGCGAGGATCTGGCAGCCGGGACCGCTGTCAGAGGCTTTTTTTCCAAAACTACAAGAAAAAGTTACAGGAAAACACACCGGCCGCCTTGCTGGCGGCGTATGGCTGGGCGAGTATTTGTTTCTCGCCTTTTTCGGGGAGTGGGAGACGAGGGGGAGGGGGTGCCCCCAAACTACGTTATCCCGCCGGCAGCAGCGCAAGGGGGACAGGTCACCAGCAGCCCGAACTTCAGCTGGACCCTGCACCAGACCAAGAAAACTGGGTCCCGTGGCCCGCCCGGTCCCGCGGCGCCCCTCCCCCACGTGACCCCCCCCCCCCGCGTGGACACTCGGAGGACACCATTTATTTTCAGCCCAGGACACCGTCTTCTTTAACCTCCATTATGTCACGCAAATGAAATGAAAACTTTGGCAACTTACGAAAGTCAAAGCAAACACCATTTTAGACGCCCCCCAAATATTTCAACTTAATTTTCCCCCTAAATCTCCAATTTGCACAGACGCCATTAAGACAACCCTCGGGCCGGTCCGAGCGCCATTGTTACGCTGATTTCGACCGCCAGCACCGGGCTTGAAACCCGGGGGCGACGGCGTGGCCTCCGCTCCGGGGGGAGACGGCGAGTCTCCCCGGCCCTGCCCAAAGCCGCGGCGGTGGCGCGGCGCGCTGGCGGGCGGGAGGGGGTTCCGGGAAAGCGGGCCGCGCAGCCAGAGCCCGGCCGCCGGGCCGGGGAGCCGGACGAGCTCGGGCCCGACCTCCAGGGCGGGCCGCGCGCCCCGGGCCTGCTCCCGCGGCCTCTGGACGCGCGCCGAGACCTGGTTCGCGGCCGGCCTCCCGCCTGCCCCGCCGAGATGGCGGGGCCGGGGCCCGCCGGCCTCTCTGCGCGTCCCAGGGCGCCGCCGCCTCGCCACCGCGGGCAGGGCCGCTCGCGCTCCTCGCCCCAGCCGGCCCCGCCCGCCCGCCGCCGGCCCCCGCGCGCGCCGCCTCGCCGGAGCCCCCGGCCCGGGCGCTGGGGCCGCGGGAGGGAGGCCGCCCGCGCGAGCGGGGCGCGCGGCTGCCGGGCGCACTCACCATCTGCGAGAAGAGGCTGAGGTCGGCGGCGTAGGGCAGGAAGGCGCTGTAGTTGGGCGCGCCCGCGTAGGGTCCGGCCGCCGCGTACATGCCCAGCACCGAGGTGACCGCGGCCGCGCCCGCGCCCGCGCCCAGCTCCGCCGCCCCCGGCCGGCCCGACGAGGCGGCAGCGGCGGCCGCGGCGGCTGCAGCCAGCACTCCCGGGCGCTCTCCGCCGTAGGCGCCGGGCCCCGCGGCGCTCAGGTACTGCGGGTATCCCAGCTGCGGGAAGGACATGTCCGCGGACTCGGCGGCGGCGGCGGCGGCGGCGGCGGCGGCGGGCAAGTATTAAAGGGGCGGGGGCGGGAGGGGGTGCACGGGCCAGGCGCGGGGGGGCGGCGGGCGGCGGGCCGGGCGCGCTCGGGCCGGCCCGAAGGCGGGGGCCGGTGGCTGCTGCTCGGCCCGGTGCTCGCTGGCGCCCGGCTCCCGGCTGCGCCCGGATCCGCGGTCCCGCGCCGACTGCGGCGGCCGCCCTCCGCTCGGCGGCGGGGCTTTCAGACACAATTTGAAGTTGATGCTTTGATTGGCATCCCCTTGAGCGCTGGCCCCGCCCCCCGGCTCCCCTCCCGCCCCCTCTCTGCCTGCCGCCCGCCCTCGCCGGCCGCTCCCGCCCCGCCCGGCGAGCACGTGGTGCCCCGCGCCGGCCGGGCCACCTCCGCCCGCGGGGAGCGCGCGAGCGGCGGCCGCGGGCCCCTTCCCGACCGGCCCCCGCGGCTGTCTGGCAACCTGTCGACACGGGTGCACAGCTGTCGGACACCGGGGTCTGCTGTTTCGAAGCCGAGGTGTGTCCCCCGGTTCACAAAAACAGCTCGGCGCCGGCTTTTCCACCGCTGGGGCGGCGGGGAAGGGGCAGGCGGGGGCGCATGACAGTCGACGAGGAGCGGCCTCTGCTCCCGGGTCGGCCCGCCTCTGCTTTCCCGAACATCCTCGCAGGCATGCATCCAGGTGCCCATTCCACTGGACCGGCGCGGCGTGACACGCGACACGGGCGTGGCCTTCCCGGGCCCCCCACCGAGTATTAACAGGTCGTCTGGCAACGGCCGGCCTCGCCGCACTGGGCGACGCGGGGAGAGGCCGAGTCCTGCCGGCTTCCTCTGTGGTGGAAACTTTGAGAAAGGGAACCGTAGCTGAGAAGCTGGCGGAAGCAGATGATTCTACGGTTGCGGGTTCTTGGCGGGCGGGGGACCTTTTCTTCACGGAGACAGCACCAAAACCGCGGGAGGGGACCCCCGCCGCCCGTCGTGGCGATGGGAGAAGCCACCGTGGCCTGGGCGGCCCTCGTTGGTCCACTAGGTGTGCGGATGCAGGAAGTGAACTTGAGCGGAACGCGCCGGCCCGAGGCGGCGCCGAGCAGGCCTGGTTCAGGACGCCCCTCTCCGCTCTCCATCCTCCGGCCCCCAGAGAGAGCCCGCGGACGAGGCTGGGCGCGGCGCGCCCGGGGATGGCTCCGGGTCGCCAGCGGCCTGGCCGCGCTGGGACGCAGACGTCGGGCGCGCGGTCCCTCTTCGCCCTGTGCCTGGACAGGTAGGGTAGGCCTCCCCTGAGCTGCGCTCCCCGGCTTGGTCCTGGCAGCCCAGGTGGGGAGCGCGCCCAGGGTACCCGCAGGGACCCCCGGGGCCACCTTGCGCCCCATCTGCCACGCGCTCCCTGCTGCGTTCTGCGTTCCTGCAGTGGACCCCGCAGGAGTTTCACCCACGGACTCGGGTGGCGGCCTCGGTTTAGGCCCGTTGGGGGTCTCGGGATTGAGGCTGACCTTTGGGCCTGGTCCGCAGCATGCATTGCCCCTGGGGTGACCTGGACCCCGACCAGGGCCCCTCTCCCCTAGTTCCTCCTCCGGTTGGCCTGGATCAGGGAGCCCCAGGGGCTCCCGCAGCAGCGGGAAGGCTCCTGCTTCCCCATTTTGGGGCCTGTAATTAGCAACAAAAATGCCCATAATAGTAATTACTAATCACCAGCTCCTAATGAGGCTGCAATTTCTCTGCTCAGAGTCAGACTTTCTCCCTGTTCCTGTGGCTGTCGCCCCTCCCCCCCTTAGGAGCCCCTGCTCCTTCCCGAACCCCCCACCCCTCCCTGGGCTCCTTTCCTGCTGCGGCAGGTTCCAGGGATCAGGAATGGGCACTTGAGGCTCTGCTCTGGGAAGTCCCTAACTGCAGCTTCCTCCTGCTTCCCAGCCACCGAGGGCATCCACTCCGTCTCCCCCGCATCCGAAGCAGACCAGAGCGCGGCTCCACCACGTCGTGCTTAGCAAACTCCAGTGTCACATTTCAGGGCGACAGGTAAACAAACACAGGTGAGATAAGCCCTCTTGAGTGACCCAGAGTGAGGTGGAATGTGAGCCAGTGTCAGGATGCGGCACCAGGATCCATCACCTCCTCCTCACTCCCTGGCAGCAAAGGCCACCTTGGCTTCTGCCTCACTGTAGCTTTCAGAACTGGGGGGGGGGGGGCATGCAGGGGCAGCAGGCTTCGCCTTGACTCTGGACCAGCCCAGCAATGCCACCCCACAGTGCCCTGGCTGTATACCTCCATTCAGCTCATGAAACGATTGTAGACTACTGAAGACACCCGGTGTGTGAGTGGGGAAAACCCACCCGGAAACGCAGCCTGAGGACTAGCCAGTTATGGAGGAATGAGAACTGGAAAGGACTGTGGACTTGCCCCAAGGGAGCCACAGAGAGAGCCGGAGCACTGAGCGACTGTGGCCGTTCTCTGCCCAGGGCCAGGGACTGGGGTCCTAACAGACCCTAGGGGACTTAGCTCACCTCTTCCCTTCTTTTCTTGGCCCCCTGCCCAAAAACTTGCATGAAGAGAAGTAAGAAGCAAGGAGAAAACTGCGTGGGAAGCATCCCACTGGAGAGGGGGAGGGGCGAGAAGGACTGAGGACTCCGGTGGCTCAGGCTCTCCAGAGGGTCCTCCCTCCAGCCCTCCGCTCTGTTTGGCATCAAAGGCTAAGCTAGGCAGAGGTGGACCCAGGGTGCCCAGGCAGGAGAGAGGCTCCGTCCGGGAGGCTGGGCACGACCTGAATATCCTCTTAATGAGGTCAAGCTCACCAGCTCCGCCCTTCCGGTCAGCAGTGACCCTCGGCCATCCGAGGTCTGGGGCTTTAGGAAGGAGGAGCCAGGTCCAGGCACAGGTGGAGGACTGGCAGTGGGGCTCCGGCGGCCTCCAGCCCTGCGGCTCTGGGCAGGCGAGCGGGGAGAGGCCCGCTTCCCGGACCCTCAGCCCGTCCCCGCCTGGCACAGAGGTGGGCCTGGAGGCTGCTCCTGTCCCGGGAAGCTTTCCTCCCTGTCTCGCCACCACTGAGCCAGGGCAGGGCCACCGGGCGGTGCTTAGCCAGACCTAGGGGTCGCTGCGCGGCAGGCTCGGGTTGGCAGCCTGGTGCTCCGTGAGGACCGCCCCTCAGAAACCCCGGGGCAGCTGGCCCGGTGGCCGGCGGGGCCCTGCTGAGCTCCACAGTAGCAGTCGAAAGGGACCTTCTGGCTATAAGGCCGGGACTCTGGTGCTCTGCTGGGACGTGGGTGTCTGTGGTCACCCATGTGTGTGTGTGTGTGTGTGTGTGTGTGTGTGTGTGTGTGTGTATACACGCGTGCGCACATGGGCGTCAGGGACTCCCGTGTGCCCTGGTGGCTGGGGAGGGGGCCTGCGATGAAAAGGGGAGAGAGGCCCGAGTCGGAGTCAACGTGGGTGGGGTGGGGAGGGTTGGTGAACAAGATGCATTTGAACCAAGTTGACTTTTAAACAGGTTCCAAGGCCTGATGGAAAGTCGCTGCTCCTCACCATTATTGGGGGCGGGGTAGTTTTCCAACTAGGGGACACTTGGTATCACCGCTCCTGTCCTTTTTCCTGTCCTCAGCCGCCCGCCAGTTCGTCTCTGCTTCCTTCCAGACCCCCTCCCATATTTACAAAAGGATGACATTAAACAAACCAAACGCCACCCTCATTGACAGTTGCATTTCTTCCCAAATATCTCTCTGTTTTGAAGCTCCCCTGACCTAGGTCTGGAGAAGGGGTGGAAGCGAATGAGGGCACTGCCCACTCCCCGGAGCCGACAGTGGATCCGCCATGGGGGGGGCGACGAGGAGACAGAGACCCGTCTGGGGGGGGGGGCGACGAGGAGACAGAGCCCCGTCTCGGGTGCCACAGGCAGCGCGGCGGCCTCATCCGCCCCCCAGAATGGACAGTCTTCGCTGTGCGGATGGCGGGGCTGCAGCGCCGGTGGCGGGGAGCGGGGAGTGAGGGGGGCGCCCCGATCCGCGACCCGGGCCAGACCCCCGCCCCTCCGCAAGCGCCTTGACTTATGAGTCTTCTTAAATCCTCATTAGGACTCCGCTCCTTTCTCCAGCAGGACCCGCGAAGCCACCAGACTCTGCGACCGGGGGACGAGCGTGGAACAGCCCCAGGCAGCCACGCCCCGCGCTGGGGCGCGCAGCTGTAACCCCGGTGCCCCTGGGCGCCGAGCCAGGGCGGGGTCGGGCCGGCAGCGGGGTCCGCACCGGCGTCCCCCTGCCACCCGAGTCCAAGTCCGGCGCTTCTGCCGCCTCTGGGCCGAGGGAGCCCCCAGGGCGAGGCGGGCGCGCTGTGCGCACCGGCCGCGTGCGGCGGGCGGGAGGAGCCGCCGGAGCCGAGGACCGCGGCGAAGCGAGAGGCCCGGCGGCGGGCGGGCGCGCGTCGCGGACGGTCGGACGCCCCGGGAGGCGCCCGCGTGAGCTGCGGCTCGGCTCCCCGAGGCGGCGGCTGGCGGCGTGAGCCGGAGCTTCCCACCGCCGCAGAGCGGAGAGGTGGACCGCAGTGGCCCAGCCCCGAGAACCGATGTCGCTGTCCCCGAGTGTCGGGGACGTGAATCGCATGCGTGCGCGCACACGTAAATATTTTATAAACCTCCCCTTAATTAACCAGATCGTTTCCACTCTGCCTCCAGGACGATCAGCCGCGCGGCGCGGGGTTTTCAGGGTGTGTCACTGGATGTCACCGATGGTGGCTCGGGGGCGGCGGTAGATCCCGCAGCAGCTGCTGCTGGTGTTTGTTTGCTTTTCCGCCCTGTTCCTGGAGGGCCCATTATGCAGCGTTTCATTAGTTCGTGTTTGTGTCTCACGCGTCCCAGACCGATGCCATCCCAGAGCCAGGCGGTGTAAACGCCGGCAGGACAGGTGTGTCCCCCGCCTGCCACGCTCGGGGACGCCGTCTGACCAACGCGCGCGGGGCGGCCACGCAGCGACCGCGGGCGCAGATCAAAGCCGGCGGGACTTCTGCGTCCCCGTGAGCGCGGTCCTAGTTCCGGCTCCTGGGGCCATGACAGGGGGCTGGGCTGTCCGCATGGGGCATAAGTGACTTCATTTTGCTCAAATCCTGCAGCCCTAGGGCCAGTGCTGGCCTCCCCAGCGCCTCGGGCTTAGGGCGGGGCTGGCCTGGGCCCAGGGTTGTGTGGGAGAAAGGTCGTGGTGAGTGACTTCCTGTCGGGCCCACAAAGCCCTTCACTAGGGCCCTGAGCAAACCTCCCCAACTTCTGAAATAGACAGACAGGAGGGCCCCACCCCCCAGCTAGGCCCCCCCCCCCTTCCTTCTTGAAGTGACCTCTGCGGAGGCTTGTAAGTCTATCCTTCCAGCCACCGGGGACTTCGTTTAAAGCTTTCTTTTTTTTTTTTTTTTTGTCAGGAATAAGAGATTGTTCATCTTTAACTAGACCACATAGAAATTATGATTCAACAGCAGTGTATATTTAATTAGAGTAATCTCACTTGAATTTAATTACCTAATGAATTATTTGTTTAAAAGGTAGGACGTCTTGTTTGCAGACCCCTGATAAGAACTTGCATGATGAGGACCTTGCTGTGAAGGAGGCTGCCTTAAGGTTGCTGTTTTAACCCTTTGAGTGTGGCTGTTACTACACTAAAACACCAGCCTCAGCCACCTGAAGGGCCCAGGGCAGGTGGCCCCAGGCTGGCCACACAGAGCGGCTGTTCTGTTACGTGCTCGAGGCCCTTTGGAAATTAGTCACAACTGTCTTTGTGTCACGTAAGTCTAGTTTATTTTTAATCGTATTCCATTTTGTTCTCGGCAGCATTTTCGAGTGTGAGATGACATTCGGGACTTGTTTCGTGACAAGTGTTTGTGAGGACATGGTGCACCCCTCAAGAGAACTGTCCCCCAGTTGCCGGGTCCCCGAGGCCTCCACACCAGCAGCAGGAAGGCACCCCAGCCATCAGACTTACGGGGAAGAGGGCTGGCGTCACCCAGACTTTGACCTTCACCCTTCATTCCTGAACCGTTAAAGAACTCTTGTTTCCTCGTGTCTTCCAAAACCAAGGGCGGGTCGCTCCACGCCATGCCGCCCTTCGGTGGGGCTCCAACGCCACCCATCTCGGCCACGCTGGGGTTCGTCATGGCTAACACAGAGTTCACGACTCGCTCACGGAGGGCGGAGTGCGACCTGCTCGAAATCTCACAGGGCTTCTGTCTTCTGCGCTCGAGTTGCTCCGAAAGCCGAAAGCCCACGGCTTCATCTCCTCCTGATCCCAGGCCCTGGACAGGACTTTTTACCCCTGGGTGGTGGAATTTCAGCAGAGAAAAGCAGGTGTGGGGGCGGATGGGGACGGTCCCACCCTCTCACTGAAGTGAGAATGGGAAATGAGAACACCTCGAATCCACTCGGCTTAATTTCACTGTCGTTTTCATTAATATTTCATTAATCAAATAATTTACTTTAATTGCAGATTTGGTCACCATTGTCCCATAAATATTCAATAGTATTGAGATGGTGTTCAACTAAGGAGAAATGGGCTTAAAAGAAAAATACAATGCTGATAAGAATTATTAATTTTTGTTTCTTTTTCAAACCCCTGATTTTTATCATTGCTGTGCATTTTGAAATTTGATGCCATAATGGCCAGGAGTGGTTAAATTATAATACAAACAATCACATTTAATTATGGTTACAGTACCATCTTTCTTCCAAAGAACCAGATCTACATGCATACATATCTTAAACTTATTTAGAATTTACTCCACACATCCTTCCAAATGACAAGTGACAGTAAGCACCAGAAAAGACACGAGATAATAGGTTAGGAATGATAACACACTCCTCAGATCTGAGCAAATGCAAGGACGATTTGCCGGTAAAACTCTCAAAGGAAATGATACGTGTGGGATGGAAGAAGGCGGAAATACTAAATAGCATATTTACGTTGGACTCTTCTAAAAATGTATGAAATTTAGACCATACAGTATTCTGTCCCCGTGACTTTTTCTCAGCCCTCAATCACTTATATTATTAAAGATAAAACCTATCTACTAGAAATGGCTTTTAGAAACATCGGTAGACAAATATTTGTCCGCACAACATCCTAGGTAGAAAGTTTCATGCACCAGGGTTTCTAACAGTGTGTGCACCTGTAGTCACCTATCGATCGATAGGCTAAAATCTGTTCATCGAAGGGACAGCTCAACTAAGATGCCAGCGGGGCCCTCCCCGCGGGGGCTTCGGCGTGGTTTCTCGGGGTTCCACAGGTCTTCAGCCCTGCCTCTGTCCTCCAGGCCCACCCTACTGGACAAGTACAAGCTGGGGAATGAAGCGGGTCCAAGGGGGAAGCCTCCCGCATCTCAAGCCCCCGAGGGCCCTGGTCAGCTGCCCTTCCAGTGTCACCTCGAACTTCACTGTAACCCACGGCCGTCTCCAGAGCTGCTTCCGAGTTCAGGGTTCTCAGCCGGATTCTGCCAGCTCCCCCCTCCTGTCCTTGTGCAAGAAAAACCAGGTAAAGAGACCTCAGGCTCCTGGACCCCAGCTTAGAGAGC
Organism: Eidolon dupreanum; assembly: GCA_028627145.1. NCBI lineage: Eukaryota > Metazoa > Chordata > Mammalia > Chiroptera > Pteropodidae > Eidolon > Eidolon dupreanum. The sequence continues at coordinate 100,651,438 of CM053501.1, forward strand.
ATGATCCACCCAGGACCAAAAAGGAGGCCGATGCGGGCGGCACTGGGGGCCAGGGCGCGTCCCCTCCACAGCCTCCGCGTCCTTCTGCGCGCCCTGCCCCAGCCCCCGGTTTCGGAGGCCGGCATGCTGACCAAGGCGGCCGAGGCGCAGCGTCCGGCCCCGCCCGCCAAGAGAAGCCCACGCGGCCCGTGGTCCCCTCTGCTGGGTATAAGCTGGGTGACTGGCAGGCTACTCCTGGCTCTTAATTGGACCTGGGGTGACTGTTAATTGACAGCGATGAGGGAACTACATCTCCTGCACAGGGAATATTTACATTTTAATAAGGGCCCATGAGTGCTTTGACCCCAAGCTCCTAGGAGAGACCCACACTCTGGATGGAGGGTGGGGGTGGGGGAGAGGCCTTTTTCCCCAACTCTCTTTGAAGGAAGGAAGGTTTGACACCCCCTGGCCAAGGTCATTCCTTCTCAGATGCAGCCGACTGGACAGAGGCCAGTTTAGCGAGGCCTTCAGAATCCTGCCGAGCATCTCAGGCCGCCCTGGCTGCCGCGACAGAACTCTACGCGCCGGGTGGCGTCAGCAGGGGAATGAAAGCATGTCCTCAGGTCTGGAGGCCGAAGTCCAAGGTCAAGATGTCGGCAGGTTCCGTTTCTCCTCGGGCCTCTCCCCTTGGCGTGCAGGCAGCCCCCTCCTCCCTGCGCCCCGTGTGGCCTTTGCTCCGTGCTGGTGCATCCGTGGGGTCTCCACGTGTCCACACTGGCCAGACTGGATTAGGGACACCCCCCCCCCCGCAAAGGGCCTCGCTTTAACTTAACCGCATCTGTAAGAGCCCCGTCTCAAAATACAGCCCCGTTTCAATGCGCTGAGGGGCCGGCCCTCCACGTGTGCATTTTGAGAGGTCACAGGTCAGCCCATCACACCACCCGTGGCCGCTTTCCCGCCGCACCCCAAGCAGTGCCGGGGCCACTAGCTGGAGCTGCATTTCTTCCTCCCTTTTACCGTGTTTGTTTCGGGTACAGCACGATGGTTGGACACATATAGTTTACGAGGTGCCCCCCGAGTGCTCCAGCACCCCGCATCCGTTTCTGACGCTGAGACGCAGGCTCTGGCTTTTGGAGCAGATCTTGGAAGCAGCTCTGGAGTCCCGGCCCTCCCGCTTCGGCATTCAAGAAAATGGCGACACCTTCGTCAAAGCCAGAACAAACGTTTGCCGTGTTGGGTGGGCTACGTTATTTCCTAAGCTAACACTTGGGGGTCGGTTGTTCTGAAGGCTAAACGTAGCCGCCCTGGTACAGGTTATTCCACCGTGAGAGGCCTTCGGGTCCGCGTGGTTTGCAGGCTCTCTCGGCAGGAAGGGTCGGATGCGAAGCGGGCACGTTTGAGAAAATGAACTCCATCCCGAGCCCGAGTGACTCCTCCGGCTTCAGCCGGCACCTCCCTGAGCTTGGTCCCAGAGGGTGGCTTCTCCCCGATGCAGACTCACCACTGCAATCTTGATGTCGCGTGTCACAGGGAAGTGCGAGGTGTCAGCGAAGCCCACTCCCCTGGCCTTGCAGGAGCTCCGCCCGGGATGCGAACCTGCCCGGGGTGCGGGCGACGTGCCTGAGGCTCTGGCCCGGGGAGAATCGCTCAAGCAACAGGAAACGTGAGCCCGACCCGGCCTTTCGACAGCGGCTGCGCCTCACCGCCGGCAAACGCATGATCGCCAGGGCGGTGGGGTGACAAGGAAGCATCAGCGATCATTTTACAAGCTGATGACTGTGTGACATTATCTCCAGCGTTGAGTTAAGTGGTTTGGCGGAGGTCACTTAGCCAGTGTGCAGAAAATCCAGGACTGGAGCCCGGGCACCCAGCTCTGCAGCCTGCACGCTGGGCTGGGTGCCCTGAGCTGCCCTCCTTCCCGCCCGCCTCCCAACCCCCCGGGGCCCCCTGCTGCCCTGCGCCAGGTCCAGCTCCTGACTCCCCCCCACACCTTTCCTCCTCCGTCTTCCCTTCTATTCCCGTGGCAAACGTTTGTGGAGGATGACTGCAAGAAACAGTGTCTCGTGCTGTGGGGGCAGCCAGGGTAAAGCAGGCCGTTGTCCAGCTAGCTAAGGTGAGTGTCCAGGGAAGTCGGCCAGCGAGGTGAAACACACACCTCAGGACCCTGCAAACGAGCAGCGGGCCCTGCCAGGTACGAAGCTTTGGTCTCCGCTCCAGAGCACCCACCTCTCGCCTCGCTGTGTGAGCGGGGGGGCCCGCAAACCCCCCGCCCGCGTCACCAGCAGGGTGTCCTGGGAGCGCGGAGCACTTCCTGACGCTCGGCCCCCGCCCCGCGCTGTGCCGTGCGGGCGGCTGGCCCTCCGTGGGGGCGGCTGAGCCCAGAGCCGGGTGCTCACCGGGCAGGCCACCGGGTGTCTGCAGAGCCAGACCAGGCAGCAGCACGTCTGCGCCGAGACCTCCGGCTGCGGGCTCCCGCGTGACTCGGTCCTCGTTCCCCGGCCCCGGGGGGGGGGCCTTCCTGTCCTCCTTTTGTGTTTTCGGTTAAGCAGGTGGAAAGTCTTCACGGCGAACTCACTCGCCAGGGCGACTAGCGACGTTTCCAGGCCGGACGGGAACGGTGGGAGCTGACCTCTCACCGCCTGGAGGCGGGTGTCCAAGGCCAACGGATCCGCAGGGCCGGTTCCTCCGGCCAGGAGGAGAGTCGGCCCCGGGCCTCGCTCCCGCCTTCTAGAGGCTTCCGGCGTTCCTCCGCTTGCAGACGCGTCGCCCCAGCCCGTGCCTTCATCGTCACATGCACCTCCCTGAGGGCTGTGTCCAAATCGTCATAGTCACAAGGACGCCGGTCACACGGAAGGAGGTGCCACCCTGTGCCCGTGTGACCTCATCCCCACTAACTACGTCCTCAAGGACCCTGTTCCCACGTCAGAGCACGTTCCAAAGCGATGTGGGTTAGGACTTGGGCAAACCAATCCGGGGGGGACACAATTCAACACAGACAGCACCTCATCAAGGATTCTCTGTGTCAACTTCCATCTGTCGAGTAACGGCAGTCGTTGTCCCCCACTGGACCCGGGACCCCAGGGACCCTGACCCAGGGAACGGTCCCCTCCGTCCCTGAGGAGGGGGTGCCGTGGCCGCCACTTGAACCAGCTCTGAACGACGACTCGGGCTGGGGTGGACAAAGAGCATGAGCACAGGGCGGCCCGTAGCGGGCCTGACAGGTCTGGGGAAGCGGCGAGCACGTGGTGGACGCCGCGGCCCAGGGGTCACTGCGGACGCAGTGGGCACCAGGCCGCAGCACAGCGGCTCCAGCAGCACGTGAGAGTTTGGACTTTACTCTGGGCAGCGAGGGGCAGCAGAGGTATCTGAGGAGGAGCGGCGCAGGATTAGATGTGCCCGTGGGAATGAAGACACGGATTTCGCTCTGAGCTGGAGGACTGAACACGTCTCGGCCGAGGCGACTCTGCTCGTGGGGGTGAGGGGCCAGCCTGGCCACCGCCCCGGGCACCAGGACTCTGTGTCCCTCCCCGTGCCGGGGCACTGCTACAGGTGGACGAGGGGGATGGGGGGCCTCCCGCCACCTGCGGGGTCCTGGCGTCGGCTCAGGAGCACCTGGGCAGGTAGGAAGAGGCCAGCTGGGGACTCAGGGGCCCTGGTCCGTGTCCTGTACCCAGAACACTGCACTTCCCTCCTTTGTGTCTCGAATTTCCAGGGAAGATTTTGTTCGAACAAAGGATTTTGTGCCTAAACACAAACTTGGGGGTTTGTCGACCTACGTGATTGTCGGGGTGTCCGACGATGCGCGAACGTCCTCCGTGAAGGGGGTGTGTCCTCCGGTCAGACTCAGCGACCAGGACGCACAGTCACAGCAAACGAACGACGGTTAGAACGTAGAGTAACGATCCTTCTGTGTCACGTCACGACACTCCCGGTGGACGTGTGGAGGGCCAGGAGCTCAACGTCACAGGAAGAAAACGGTGCTCCCATCCGGCTTCCTTGCTAACGCCATGATGCATGATGTGTGCAAAACATATCTCCCACACGGCAGTGACACGTTGACACACACGTTATCCTCCCGCCCTGACCTGGCACCTTCACTTGGGGACAGACTTGGCGGAGCTTCCGGTCGTTGGGCAGGATTTCCCAGCACAGAGAGGGAGGGCGCACGTACCACCACCGCTGTGTTCGCAGCTGGGCGGGTGAAAGGCTGGGCGCTCTGCGGTCAACTTCTGGACTCCCGGCAGCCGGCCGACGCCACCGCCCCGGAGCCGGGTCGTGTGGGAAGGTGAGACCCTGACGGTGCCCCCGGGAAGACCGCGTCTTATCAGAAGGGGTGTGATTCGTGAGCGGCGCATTCGCGTGACTCGTCTGTGCACGCAGAGCTCTGTCACCACACAGGATGACAGTCTCCACTTCTCCCGACACATTCGGTGATTCGTTGACACACTGCAAGGCTGTAACGTATATTTATCTCAATCATTTGCTTATCATTGACTTTCTGTCAATTCTTCCTTGCCCCCAAATCGCCCATCTCCTCTCATCATCAAGCCAGGCCTCTGAGGAGAAACCGCTTGTCCAAGCCTCACTCTCTCCCACCTGACATGCAAATCTGGGACCGAAGTTTCCCAAAAAGCCTTATTAGAAAAAATGTCAACTCATTTTGCTACCCGAGTTGCCTTCGTTTTATTCCCTGCTAAAATAGCCTTGTCTCCCTCTGACGGCAGAGTGAAGAGTCCTGCCCCCTTCGCAGAGCATGTGCCACCGCCAGGGCTGAAATTTCCCCGGGGAAGCTGGAGACACTCGAGTGGCCGGGGGTCCGGTCTCCTCGTGTCGCAGGACGTCCGTGTTGAGGCGATGCAGGGCTCCTTGGCAGAGGGAGCGTGTGCTCTGGGACAAACGTTTGATTGGCATCTGCCTGGACCTATCAGCCACTGCTCCTGTGGCTTCCACCTTCCAGCCCACGGTTCTCAGGCCAGACCCGTCTCCTCCTTTCCAAGCCCATCTGCCATTCCTTGGTCGTCGAGATCAGCTGGAAAGCCCGTACGTTATCCTACAATTCTGAAACTCTGTAATCCCCTGGGAAACATGTTAAAATTCACGGACGATGCCTAGAGATCTTCCAATTCATTATGAA
>CM053501.1:100657050-100673444 GCA_028627145.1 Eidolon dupreanum
AAAAAAAAAAAACTTTTTAGAGAAATAATAGGTGAAACTTCTTAAAGATAGTGAAAGGTAGAAATCTTATAGACTGAATAAACTAAGTGGCTTCCTGACAGAAAAATTCAAAAAAGTTCATTCTAAGGAATATCATAATAAAAATGTTAAAAGCTAGAGAGTAAAAAGAATGTTTTAAGCACCAGGGGGAAAATGGTGCATTATTTATAGGGGGATGATTAGAAAGACTGTGGATTTTTTTAATCAGAAACAAGAAGGAATGAGGAAGCAGCTGAACATTTTTAAAGTGTTGAAGATAAATAACTGTCAACCCTAAATTCTATATCCAGTGAAATAGCTTTCGGCAACAGAAGCAAAATAAAGACATTCTCAGATACAGAAGCAATAAGAGAGTTTGTTGCCAAAGACCTACTCTCAAGTAATTACCAAGAAAGTTTTCAACACAGAGAAGAGATATTTGAAGGAACATTTGAACATGAGGATGAAGAAAGAACAACAGAAATGGTAAATGTCTAGGTAAATATAATAGATGCTTATTCTCTTAAGATTATTAAAATATGTTTGCTGTTTGAAAGCAAAATGTATAAAATCTTCTGACGAAGTTTTCAGTGTATGTCGATGTAATACATGGTAACTATAACATAAAAAAGAAGGTGCTCTATGTGTTCTTCAGGTAAAATATTGATTCTAAACAGGCTGCAGAAACTTAAGTACGTATATTATGATCCCTAAAAAAAAACTAAAAAACACAGACACACATGAATATATATATGAATATATATCTTTCTATATGTCATATATCTATCTCTACATAACTATCTATATCTAATCTATATCTATTATCTATATATCTCTCATATGTCATGTATGAATATATATATATGTGTGTGTGTATGAAAGGAAAATTTAAACTGCCTTCTGATGGAGTTTTCAATATATGTTGATGTAATATATATAACAACTGTAACATAAGAGAGAAGGTGACCTATGTGTTTGTAAGGTAAAATTTTATTCTATATAGGTTATATATATATATATATACACACACACATATGTATATACAGAGAGAGAGAGAGAGTCAAAATTGCAACAGATGAACTAAAACAGAAGACCAAAAATGTGAATAACCCAGAAAAGGCAGGAAAGAGGAAACTAAAGGAAAAAAAAACAGAGAACCAAAGAGAAAGCAAGTTAAAAAAAAAAAAGAAAAACTAAATCTAAACATATCAATAATTACCTCAAATGTAAATGTACAAAATAACCAATGAAAATATAGAGATTATCATGATGGACTAAAAATGACCCAGCTAGATGCTGTCTATATAGTTTATGAGCAAACTCATTTAAAATATGATGATATAGGCAGTTAACAGTAAAAAGATGGAAAAAGATACACCATGAAAACATTAATCAAGAAAAAGCCGGAGTGGCTATATATTAGTATCAGATGAAGAAGACCTCAGAGTAAAAAAAAAAAAAAAAAAAAAAAACAAGGCTAAACAATGATAAATGAGTGCATTCATTAGGAAGACAGAGCAATATTAAATATGTATGCCCCAAACACCATAAAGCAAAACCCACAGAACTGAAAGGAGAGACAGATGCACAATTGTCATTGGCGAGTCAAACACACACCTCTCCAGAACAGAGACAACCAGGGTACGGAACCTCAGCAAGAGTGCAGAAGAACTCAGCGGCACCATCAGCCAACCGGACCGAACCGAAATCTAAACAACAAACATTCCATCCAACAGGTAATACACGTTGTTCTCAAATGCATATGAAATAGTCACCAAGACAGTTCATATCCCTAGTCATAAAACAACCTTCACCAAGTCAAAAGGACTGAAATCATCTGGAATATGTTTTTAAATCATAATAGAGTTAAATTAGAAACCAGTAAGAGAAAGATATCAAGAAAATCTCCAAACACTTGGATATTAACCAACACACTTCTAAATAATTTATGCAATGAAGGGGAGGTGTCAAAGGACGATTAAAAGCATGCCGAATAAAAATAACATGAAAATATGCCATATCAAATCTGCGGGGTGCGCTTGAAACTGCTTTGAGGGAAATTGATAGCTTTAGAAGTGTATATGAGAAAATGAGAGGTTCCGATAAAGGTTTGTGCTGCTTCATTAAGAAGCCAGAAAAAAAGCAAATAAACACAAATCAACAAAGGACAGAAAAAATAATGAAAATTAGATTGAAATCCATGGAATTGAACACAGAAAGCACGCACAAAAAAAATAAAAAAACTGAAAGCTGCTTCTTTAAAATAATTGATAAAATTGATAAACTTCTAAGTAGATTGACAAAAAAGAGAGAAAAAAGATACCAATTACCAATATCAAGAGGGAGAGAAGTGACATAATCTCTCAGACATTAAAAGGGCAGTAAGGGAACTCTGCAAACAACTCGACACAGAGAATATCAACAACTTATAAAACGGGTCCAATTACTGGGAAGAAGAACTCTATACCCTCAAAACTAAACAGTAAAAAAATCCAATTAAAAGTGGGCAAAATATTTTGACAGAATTTCACCAAAGAGGAAGCAAGTAGCACATAGAGAGATGACCAACAACACCAGCCATTCGAGAAATGCAAAATAAACCCGTGACCCCCCAACACACTAGAATGAAGACTAGTGACAATTTCAAGAGCTGGTAAAGAGTCGGAGCAACCGGAACGTGCATTGCTGGTGGCAGCGAGAAGCGACACAGCCTGTCTGGAAAACGACTTGCCCGTGTCTTATACACTTAACCACATAGTTACCACGCAAGCCAGCAACTCCACTCCGGGTGTTTATCCCTGAGAATAAAGGTCTGTGTTCACACAAAAAAGAAGCGTCCCACGTGTCCTTCCCCCGGGGCCAGCTCCTCGCCCCCGGATCGCCACAGCGTGGAGCTCGGCTCAGCAGCCACAGGGACGTGAAGCCGATGCACGCAACAGCTTAGTGAGTCAAAGCCATCGAGCGAGGGAAGGAAGCGGCTTCCACGTGACACCCCGTGCCGTCCTGCTCATGGCCACGTGACATTGTCAAGCAGGCCAAGCCGTCTTGGCCGGAGGAGGGGTCAGGGCTGCTAAGGGGAAGGCGTGAGGGCCATGGGCAGAGAGAGAGCACTAGGGGTCTCCGAGGTGACCAGCCCGTTCCCACCGCGGCAGCGGCGATGCGCGCGCAGGTGCACACAGGTGCACCGCTGGGCGCCAGAAAAGGGGATCTCGCCCTGCGATGATTTAAAAACTAAACTCAGGGGAAATAACCAAGGCCAGCCGTGGCGGAGTGGATGGGTAAAGTCGGACACTCTCACTTGCTAAAATAGTAAAAGGATAATCGCAAAGATTGTAGCAACATGAAAAAGCAAATTTGTAATAATATTAAGTGAAACGGGTTATACTGCAAAATTGTGGCTTATACTTAATCCATATAAAATTTCGTCATGGAAAAAATAAGAATGGTCAAAGTGATAAAAGATGGTCGTTTTAAAGAATTACGGGTGATATTTTTCTGACATTTTTTCTAGAATTGCTATAATGATGGCATACAATTTTTATGTTAAAAATAATTTGGCAAATATAAACTATTAAAATTTGCTGTTATTGATAGAATACATGTAAATCTCTTATAAAAATGCATAACATATAAAGAGCAGCCTATATGAAAAAATCATCAACTATGTATAGTCTGGCTTGAACGTTCTTATTTTCTGGTCTTTATTTTTCCTTTGGGAGGTGATTTTATAACGTTTTTCACGTTACAGTGATGGAGTTAGGAAATTACCAACGAAGTGCCAGGTACTTGGCTTGGGTCAAAAATGAAGAAGTTTGTCCATGGTGAGGTATTGATTCTGAATTAATAGTTTTACAGTGAGCACTTTTCACATTGTAAAATTAATAACATCAGGAGACACTGACGTTTTCTTTTTAAATCTACAGATTATGTGACATAGGCAAAGCAGTTTTTGTTTTCAAATTAGTTAAGAGGTGGAATGGAATTTATTCCAGTGGGTATTTATTACTTCTGCTAAAAGACACAGGAATATGGAAGGTTAGAGTCAGGTTTCAATCATTTATTTATAAACTCGGTTTTTACAGTGTTTCAAAATGTCAAACGCCCAAGAACTTCCCTCTCTCTGGCTCCGAGAGAGTATTAGTCAAAAGGCGCTTTGAGACGTCAGGGCAGACCTGTGATTAAACCATCTTCTAAGCCACGTGGCAGGGGCGGCCTCTGGGTTTACCCCCCTTGAGGGGGTGAGTCACCTTGCCCGGTGCTCTGGGCGCGTGTCTGGAGAGGTGTATGCGGGTGCAGGGCGTGGGCTCCTGCACACACGCGCCTCGGTCACCCCCATAGCACAGACCCCTCTGCTGCCTGTTCACCAGCGACCCAGACTGGGGACAAATTAATTCAGATCAGCGGGATCAAAGAAGGCCGAGAAAAGCATCTGTTTGGGCTAGAGGCTAAGTCTGTAAAAACAAAACAAAACAAAACAAAACAAAACGCCCACCAGCGAGCCCAGCGCCCCAGCCTGCACGGCGCCCCGAGGACCCCGGCGCGCAGTCCGAGGCGCGCGCAGACTGGCGGTGCTTGCGGCCGCCTCTCCCAGTGGGTCGCCCTGGCTGGTGTGTGACAGCGCGCGCTGTGACCCGTAGCTGTGGCAGAGCCACAGCAGGTCCGAGCAGCTCCCTGAGCCTCGGCGCCCGAGCCGTCTCCATCTGCTGCAGCCTCCTGTGTCTCCCATGGGGCGGCCTGGCTAATTTTTCAGTCAATTAGCAGAGGGCCGCTTTTGTTGTGCCTCGTGCCCCCCCGCCCCCCACCGGGCTCTGCTTACACCAGCGCCCGCCTTCGGATGGGGTGGGCTTGGGGAAGCATATTGTGTGGGGTTTCTCCGTGCCCTGCGACACCGCTGCGCCAACGCTATCTCGGCGTCCCTGGTCCGCTGCGAGCCGCGCCGGCTTCGCGCTCTCGCTGCGTCTGAGCGCGGGCGGGGGCGGCACGGAGGAGCTGCCTGAAATAAGCCACATGTTTGTATTCTGTGACCCTGTGCTCCTCGTCTCCAGTGTATTTATTCATTTTTTAAATCAGTCGCCTTATCTAGGACAAGACAGGGGTTGAATTGATGGAGAAACAGATTCGTAGGGTAAAACATAGTTCCTTCCGATGAGCCCGCAGGCCCCCGAGGGGCTGCCGCCGGTCCCGACCAGACGCCCCCCGTCTGCGGCTCTCTCTTAGCCCGTGAACCTCTGTCACCATCTGGGGAGATGGCGGAGAAGGCACTGCGGGGGGCTCCCAGTCTCGGCCCCCTCTCCTTCCCGCAGCTTCATGTGGGGACCCCGGGCGTCTGCAGCCCCACCGAACGCGGACACCCCGGCTCCCGCACCTGCCGCCTCCTCGCGCGTCTCCCGCCAGGTGCCTCCGCCAGGTGCGGCATCTGCCAGATTCCGATTTAAGGGTGGTCTCCAGGGCCACGCCCCGTGGTCCCTGCTGTGACCGTCACTTACGGCAGCAGCAAGCCCTTTGTCCTAGGTCTGCGACTACAAGCCATGCTTTGTTTTCATTTTCCATCCAAATAAAAACGGTCTCTCCTTACTATTATGATTAAAAATGTGTGAAGCGCTACAAAACGTGGCTTTCCGTTTTTAAGGAAAACGTTTACAGAGAAAGCCCCGCGCCACATCTGCATCCTTCCCGCTCCGGAACCACGGGGGCGCGTCCTCCGCGGACCCCTGCGACGTAGCTGCCCTGAGCACCTTGCCACGGGGCGGGGGACAGCTGGGGCGACCCGCGCCCCCAGCCGCGGACAGGCTCCCAGCCCCTCACCCGCAGCCCTGCGTTTCGTTTCCCCGGGGCCAGAGCCCTGCAGGCCTGTCCTCCCCGCTCACGACGCCGAGAGGTCCCGGCCAGTTCGCCTCCCCTGGCGTTGCATCCACCCAGCCTCTCAGCTCTCTCTCTCTATAGTTAATAAATATACTTTTTCTCGGTGTTAAGGATTGAAATATTCACCGGGTCTGAGCTGAGGTTAACAGATTTCTGAAAATTTCATCGCGTGACAGCCTGTCCTGCATAATCCCCTCGGCTGCCTCGTGTTCTGGGGCAGCAATGATCTTATGTGTCACTCTAATAGTCTAGAATTACACTTGTATCTCTGTCGCCGGCATATGGGGCTGTGTATACCCCTAGGCCCCACTCCCTCTCTCTCCCGGCTTTTAAAATGATAACATTTGGCAAAGCCAGCTCCTACGAAAGTGCACTTCCCTTCCGCGGCGGTGACAAAGGGGCCACCAGAGGCCTGACCCCGCGGCCAGCCACCGTGCTCTTTAAGGGGTAATGAGAGGGGCTCCCTCATCTTAATAACGCCGGAGCCGGGGGGGGGGGGGGGGGCGGGAGCAAGCCTCCACTTAATTAGACAGTCTTCATCCTAAGTGCCTGCTCCGGGAGGGGCCTCGCAGGCCTCCTCGGGGTCCCCAGCCCCCGCGCAGCGGATCGATCGCTGGGCAGCGGGTGGGCGGCAGGACTGGACAGATCACCCGGAGGAAGGCCGGGGAGAGGCCAGCAGCCGGGCGCCCCGCTCGTCCCCCGGCCCAAAGCCATTTATTTATAGACTAAGGGGGCGGTGGGGGTGGCGATGGCAACGGGGGGCGGGTGGGGGGAGCAGACAGCAGCGCGAGCGGCCCACGCAAGTGAGGGGAAAAGAGGAAACGGACCACAGAGGAAGCAGAAGCCGGCGAGCCCGGCGGGGTCTACTTCTGCGGGAATCGAGGGCGCGGAGACGGCCCCGCCTGCCCCGCGCGGTGCTCGGAGATGCGGGACAGCTGTCGCCCAGCGGGATAAGGAGGGACAGCGGCTGGCCGGGAGGGGCCTGGACTCCGCCCCTGCCCCCAGCCCGCCCACCTGTCCTCCCATCCTCCCGCTTCCCATCCGCTGCTGCTGCCGGGCGGTCCGCGCCGCCTCTTCGGGGGGCCTCTCTGCCGCTGCCCCCAAGGGCCGCGTCCTGTCCCCGAGGGCCGCGTCCTGTCCCCGAGGGCTGCGTCCTGCCCAACCTCGCCGTCCAGCGGGCCCTGTCATTCTGGGCGAACCCAGCCAGACGCGTCCTCGGTGCGTTTCCCACGGCTCGCAGCCCCGGGAGCGGCGCGACACCAGCGCATGCGCCCGCGGGGACCCGGCGCCGTCACCGCGCGCGGAATCGGCCCCGGCCAGCCCCGCGGCAGTGCCAGCCCCGCGGCTGGGCCAGCGTGGTCCTCATGGTCCTCATCCGCAAGGAGCTGTCGCGCGACGTCTGGATTTGCTACTCGCCGAGCTGTCGTCTGCTGGCCACGTCCTCGAAGCGGGTCCCCTGCCTTCTGGTGGCGTTTGCGCCGCCTCGTCCTTGGCTCATTCCGCTTGTGCGCGTCCTCCAGTGACGTGGCTCTGGACGCAGCGCCGCCGTCCCTTGCTTCTGCATCTGCGGAGGGGCACATGTTTGGGGCCCCCGGCGGTGGCAGGCAGTGGCGCCCGGTCCTCGCTCCGCGAGCGGGGCCTCGCCGGTGCTCCAGGGCGGTGCAAACCGCGCGGAGTCAGTGCTGACGTTCGCTAGAGCCTCCGGGTTTCAGAAAACAGAACGGAGACATAAACAAACAACAACAGCAACAAAATAAGCCCGAAAGTGCTGCCCCGGGCCAGGCCATTTGTCCCAGACAAACTCCGTGCCAGTGCTTTGTGGCGGAGGCAGGCAGCTGTCCCCGTGGGCACCGCCAGCCTTGGCTCAAAGAAGCTCCACCCTTGATAAATGTTCCCTTTTAAGTTGAAGTAAAACCCACAGAGCATAAAACGAGCCGCTTCAAAGTGCGCCGTCCAGTGGCCTCCGGTGCGTTCAGGACGTGCCGTAACCACCGCCGACGTCGAGTCCAGAGCGTTTCATCTCCCGAAGTAACGCCCGGACCCGCCGAGCGGCTTCCACGCGCGATCGCCGCCCCCAGCACGCGGGCCCCGCGCGCCCGCTTCCTGTCTCCACCTGACATCTTATGTACAAGGAGTCCACAGTGCGTGCCCCTTTGTGTCCGGCTCCTTTCGCTTGGAATCCTGTTTGGCCGCATTGTTCTGCGTATCCGAACTCCGTTCCTTTTTGTGGCTGCGTAATATTCCACTGCGTGGGCGCCCCACGCGCTGGTAACCGTTAGCAGCTGAGGGGCACTTGGGTCCTTTCCACCCTTTGCTTGTTGGAAATAGTGCTGCTGCGAAATTCGTGCGCAAGTATATGTCTGGACATCTGATTTCACCTGCTTTAGGCGTGTGCTTATTGATCGAAGTCCTGGGCCACGTGGCAATTCTGTTTAACTTTTCGAGGCACCTGGAACCGAGCATGGAGAGCCTCACATGTTGCCGGCTCCTAGGAGGGCAGACTGCCCCAGACGTTCCCTGGATGCTTCCAGGTGAATGAAATACGCCGTCCACTGGCCCTGCCCTGTGCTGGCTGAGTGACGACCTCTGCTCTGTTGGGGAACAGCGACATCTCGTCATGGGCCCTCTGGCTCCGGACAGAGCTAAATTGGGCCAGTGTAGTCCTAGGGCCCTGAGAAAATGCTGGCGGTGGCCTCTCGCTAGATCCACCGCCTGCCCGTGGTGAGTTAAGAGCTGTGTGGTGAGGGCCGGCTCCCCGTCAGCTCTTTACAGCTTGTTCATCGCGAGAGGACACGGCGGCTGGAAGAGAAGCCGTAGGAATCCCAGAGCGAGGACTCCTACTTTTGAGGCTATGATGGTTTAAAGTTAGTCTGAATCTGAAACGCCCTAAGTTTTAAACATTTGCACATAAAGTACGGTTATTTATGCCTTTGAAATAAAACTGAAGTTAGTAATCAATACTTTGTATTCTGTGTTAAATTTTGATACAGCTTGGAAGTCATGTTAATTTGCAAGACTTTTGGGGACAGCTGTGCAGTCTGAACCCGGGGTTTGACTGTGCATCCCAACCCACATGTTCCGAAGCTTAGAAGGACACAGACTTGCCAGTTGTGTGCCCAGCAGGGACCCTGCATACCCAGGGCTGCCAGCTCACTCGACCAGACCGACAAGTATTATTTACACTATGCTCTTTAAGGCATTTTAAAACTCCCCATAGTCTGCAGTAGTGTGTATTATGGTTTATTTGGCTGATTTTTTTCCCCTGATGGGTCAATTTATACCATTATTTATCACAAAAATCTCAACTCTAGCCAGTGTAATTTCTTGTGCGGTGATTAGATTTTAACAGATGTCTTTAAAATTCAAGCTTTGAAGCCGAAGATTAAACTGTGGTGCCAACCAGCCTATCGAAGGAGACTTTGCTCTCCCAGACACTGGAGGGAAGGGGGTTTTAGGCCATGCCACATTTTATACATAAAGAGAAAGCGATGGGCTGCGTACGAGATGTGACAATATTGTCGCGAGAATGATTTCTAACTAGCAGGCTGGAGTCCGCAGTTCCAAACTCACGCCAGGCCCCTCTGAGAGGTCTGCGGGCCACCTCTGCCTTGCTCCGGTGCCTCTGCCACGCTTGCTCAGAAGCATTTGCACGTCTGTTAGAATCGCGTTACAGCCCACAGACAGCGTTTGGGCAAGTATTTGTCCTTTGAGGATATTTTTGACTAGGAGCAAAAAATCTTTTTGACTCAGACGAATGAAAGGGAAGTTTGAGCAACAGGATTGAAACTGTCGTGCCCGTATTTGTGTGTGTGCGTGTGTGTGTGTGTGTGTGCGTGTGCCCCTGTGAAAGCCTGCCGATCCGTTTCTAGCTGTTTTGCAGGAACGTAGAGTTGGGATGCGCCTTTACAATCACGAAAACTCAGGTGTAATTCAGGTAATAATACTGGAAGCTCACGTGTGCTGTTTGGACCCTAATAGTGTGAGGACACTGCGTGTTTGTCCCTGTCGTCTTGCGAGGGATCGGTTCAAGCCGTAACAAAACGGGAATGACGGATGGAAACAGTGCTCTTTTTCACATATTCTAATACATATTCATATGTGTTCATATCCATGTTCATATATGTATGGAATTTGTCTCCACTTAATGTAATTTCTTTCCAAATGTTTCAATTTGTAGCTATTTTTTGTTTATCACATGCTAATAGACTTCTTAGTTTTTAATTTTAATGTGTGAATTTATTTATTATTTTTTTAATTTATAAAAGTTTTAAATTACAGTTGCCATTCAATATCATGTTAGTTTCAGGCGTATGGCGCGGTGGCGAGACACATGCAACTTACGAAGCGATCCCTGGCACCACAATACCCGTGACTGGCTTCCCTGTACTGTACTCCATGCCCATGATGATTTCGTAACTGTCGGTTGGTATTTCTTAATCCCTTCAGCGTTTTTACTCACCTTCCATTTGACAATCATCAAAATGTTCTCTGCGTCTATCAGTTTCTCTGTTTGTTTGTTTATTTTGATTTTAGATTGCACATATAAGAGAAATCGTATGTTATTTATTTTTCTCTGTCTGATTTATTTCACATAGCATAATACCCTCTCGGTCCATCCATGTTGTTGCAAATGGTAAGATTTTATTCTTTTTTATCACTGAGTAATATTCCATTGTATATATGTACCATTTCTTTATCCAATTCACTATTAATGGGCTCTTAGGTTGTTTCCATATTTTGGCTATTTTAATTAATGCTGCAATAAACACAAGGATGCATTTATATTTTCAAATTTGTGTTTTGGTTTTCTTCAGATAAATACTCAGAAGTGAGATTATTATGTCATATAGTAAGTAGTTCTAGTTTTAGTTTTTTGAGGAACCTCCATGCTGTTTTCCACAGTGGCTGCACCAATTTGCAGTTCCACCAACAGAGCATGAGGATTTCCTTTTCTCCTCATTTTCACCAACACTTGTGTGTTGATTCAATGATGACGGCCATTCTGACAGGTGTGAGGTGATATCTAATTGTGGTTTTCATTCTCATTTCTCTGTTGATTAGTGACCTTGAAGATGTTTTCATATGTCTGCTGGCTGTCTGTGTGTCCTCTTTGGAGAAATGTCTATTCAGGTCCTCTGCCCATTTTTTATTGAATTGTTTTTGTTGTTGTTGTTGATGTTAATTTGTATGAGTTCTTTATATATTTTAGATATTAACCCTTTATCAGATATATCATAGGTGAATATCCTCTCCCATTTAGTAGGCTACCTTTTTGTGTTGTTGATGGTTTCCTTTGCTGTAGAAAATTGTTAGTTTGATGTAGTCCCATTTGTTTATATTTTCTTTTGTTCCTCTTTCCCAAGGAGACATACACCCCAAATTATTACTAATAGTAATATCAGAGAGTTTATTGACTTTGTTTTCTTCCAGGAGTTTTATGGTTTCAGGTTTCATAGTTAAGTCTTTAATCCATTTTGAGTTTATTCTTGTATATGGGATAAGAAAGTGGTCTAGTTTCATTTTTTTTTTTGCATGTATCTCCAATTTTCCCAAAATCATTTATTGAAGAGACTGTCTTTATGCCATTGTATATTCTTGCCTCCTTTGTCATAGATTAATTGACCATCTACATGTAGGTTTACCTGTGAGTTCTCTATTCTGTTCCGTTGAGCTATGTCTGTTTTGATGTCAGTGACATGCTGTTTTGCTATGGCCTTGGATATAGTTTCATCTCAGATATCACAGTACTTCCAACTTTGATTTTTTCCCCAAGATTATTTTAGCTATTCAGATTCTTTTGTGCTTTCGTATAAATTTTTGGATTATTTGTTCTAGTTCTATGCAAAATGCTGTTGGTATTTTGGTAGGGATTGCACTGAATCTATAGATTGCTTTGGGTAGTTGGTCATTTTAATGATGTTAATTCTTCTTATCCATGAGCACAGTTTACCCTTCCATTTGTTTGTGTCTTCTTCAATTTCTTCAAATGACTCATCATTTTCTGAGCACAGGACTTTTACCTTCTTGGTTAAATTTATTCCTAAGCATTTCATTTTTTGATGTAATTGTAAATGAGATTATTTTCTTAATTTCTCCTTATGATAGTTTGTAATTGGTGTATAAAAATGTAACCAATTGCTGAATATTAATTTTGCATCCTGCTACTTTACTGAATTCATTTATTACTTCTAATAGTTTTTTTTTTTTTAATGGCGTCTTTAGGGTTCTCTGCATATAGTATCATGTCATTTGCAAATAATGACAGTTTAACTTTTTCCTTTTCAATTTGGATGACTTTTAATTTCTTTCCTTGTCTGATTGCTGTGGCCAGGACTTCCAATACTGTGTTGAATAAAAGTGATGATACTGGGCATCAGTGTCTTTTTCCTGATCTTAAGGAAAATGCCTTTCGCTTTTCCCCGTTGAGTGTGGTGTTAGCTGGGGGTTTGTCATATAGGCCTTTATTATGTTGAGCTATGTTCCCTCTATTCCCGCTTTGCTAAGGAATTTTTTACAAATGGATGCTGCATTTTATCAAATACTTTGTCTACATCTATTGATATGATCATATGATTTTTATCTTTCTATTTGTTAAAGTGGTGTATCATATTAAATGATTGGAAGATAGGAACCAATCTTGTATCCCAGAAATAAATTCTTGAGCATGATGTATGATATTTTTAACATACTGCTGAATTCTATCTGCTGTTATTTTGTCGAGGAGTTTTACATACATGTTCATCAGGGATATCGGCCAATAATTTTTTTGTAATGTTTTTGTCTAGTTTTGGAATCAGGGTAATGCTGGCCTCAGAAAATAAGCTTGGGAAACTTCTCTTCACTTTTTTGAAATAGTTTTAGAAGAATAGGTATTAATTCTTCTTTGACTGTTTGGTAAAACTCACCTGTGAAGCCTTCTGGTCCAGGACTTCGTTGGAGTTTTTCAATAATTGATTCAATTTCATTAGTAGTAATTAATAGGTTCAGATTTTTTCCCTTTTTCTTTACTCAGTCTTTGTAGGTTGTATGTTCCTAGAAATCTATTCATTTCTTCTAGATTGTTCAATTTGTTGGAGTCTAATTGTTCATAGTATTTTCTTATAATTTTTGATATTTCTGTGGGGTCTGTGATCACCTCTCCGCTTTCATTTCTGATTTTATTTATTTGGGTCCTCTCTGTTTCTTGATGAATCTGGTTAAAGGTCTATCGATTTTCTTTATCTTTTCAGAAGACCAGCTCTTGGTTTCGTTGATCTTCCATACTGTTCTTTTTTAGACTCAGGAGTAGAGCGATCGAAACAAAACGCCTGTTTCCAATTTTTACATCCACTGCATATTAAGCTACTTTCTAATGAGATCAATGAAGTCATGATCAGTCTCTGTGCCTTGACTCGTGTTTCCAAATCTTGAGATCTGAAGGCATAAGAAGACCTTGACTACTGGTAAAGTTTTCTGTGAGTCCAATTGACTTTTCGCGAGTTTTAAAGATTATCTCAGTAGCCATGTAAGACGATATAAAGTGAGACTCTGTGGCAGTTGACATTGACTCCTTGTTTTTCACTTTTAAAAGACAGTGTCGTACTTTAGAGCATGAAACCATTCTTAGGAGTAATAAATCATTGGGAATTGCTAATTAAATTAATTCTTTGTTTTATGAACATTTTAGAAGAATTGCATAAAATATCTAACCCTGGGGCTATTTTGCACAGTCAAAATGACAGTGAAATAAGGTTAAAGAGAAAAAAATAAGTCAACCTTATTAGACGTACACTTGAAAGCTACACAGATCCTTTCTGAAATGTTCAAAATAAACTGCCATTTCAGGCACATGATAATTAAGGGAAAAACACAATTTGTATTCTATTTCCAATATATAAATCTGGATTTTTTTTTTTTTGGTATTTGTTCAGTTTCTCTATACAGTAAAGGGTCTGATGCACCTAATAGTTGATTAAAATGAGGACTAGTGAAAAATAGAGTCATTTTATAGAAAGCTTTTCTAATGAAAAAAAAAAAAAAAGCCTAACTCTAAAATATACTGAAAATTTAAGTAAACTGACAGATCTAAATATCTACCTAATACGGACATGACACCCTGTGTTTGCACCTCTGCGAGGCCAAGGCGTGAGCCTGTGCGCCGTGACGGATCGAAGGAGGGCTGCGGCATGAAACAAAGCGACAGGCAAGAAGAAATGACGGAATGTGGGCGGACGCCTCGGAGAGGCTGGACGTGCCAACAACGACTAGAAATGAAGGGACGGCATTTGGAGCGTCGGGATTCACCGGACGTGACTTCCGGCCTGCGTGAGCCGCTCACACGTGCTGCGTTTCGTCGCCGTATTTTTCTGCTCTGACTTGAAAAGCAGGTAGTGAGCTTTCGCATTCCGCTGTTTGACTTTTATTGTTGATAAATGCAAGTTTCCTGAGGACACCTCCACCCTTTCTTCGCTTTTGTTTTCTGACTTCTAAAAAAGTCAGCGGATGGATGGGTCAGGGTGGGGACCGAGGGGGCGCTGGGGGTGGTGTGCGTTGATGGGGGGGTTACGAGGAGAATCTGGCCTGGGAGTGAGACAGAAGAAAAGGGGACTCAGAGTTGTGCCCCAGGCGAGCACGAGGTCAAAGGTGTGTGGTCTGTAGGGCGGTGGGGAGCTGGGCTTCTGTTCTCTGACTGGTTCTCAGAGGTGAGTGGCCTCTAGAGGACCCCAAGGACAGGGAACCCTGTTGTCACTGGACTTCAAGCTCTGGCAAAGGGCTCTGGGTGAGAGAGGCGAAGACAGGCAGAGCCATCGGCCCTCACGATGCCCCTTGGGCAGAGCAAGACAAAACCCCTGGTGACCGCCAAGTACCACATACTGGGAGGGCCACCTGTCTCTCGGGCCCTGGTGGGGTGAGCCCTCTGAAGCCCTCCCAGGAGCCTGGGAGGGATTCATGTCCCCAGGAATGCCTAGGTGGCATTTCTATCCATTCGCTAAGTTCAGAAATTGATTTTTTTTTTTTCTGCCAGAAATAATGAGACAAAACATTTTGAGTGAATTTAGCACACACATAAAATATCTATACGCGCATATAAATAAAACAAATACTGTGTGCAAGAGCACACATCTTACCTATGCAGCTCAGTGCGTTTTACACAACACCCAGGCTGTGGGAGGATTTCCAGGTGTGAAAACACCATCCCCACCCCGGGCATCCTTATTCTGACGTCCACCCTTTCAAACATCCTGTAAACACACACGCTGGGCACGCCTTCACCTTCGTCTTTTGCTCATATCTGCTGTGTCTGGTAGTAGCAGTTGGCCCTTCTTATATTCACTGTGTAACTATGACAACATTTACTTGTTTACCCTTCTGCAGGGACCACTTGGGTTGCTTCCGTGCAGGGCATTATATGTACGCCATGAACATGACTGCATCAGACGTGGCTGGAGGGCTGGACCCACTTCTTTCGGGTCATGCCCACGAGGGGGTGGACATCTGACCACCTGAGGCAGGTGTAGCCGGGCCATAATGTGTCAGTTTGCACGCCAACCAAGAATGCGCAGGACTGCTAGGACACGTGGTGTTGGTCCTGATCATGTTTTAGCCGTTCTGGTGGGTGTGTGTCTGCTAGTGTCATGTTGTGGTTGAATTTGCATATCACTGACATGCAATGATATGGAGCTTTTCATAATTGCTTTGCCATTGGGATAGTCCATTTGTGAAGTGATTATTCACACCTTTTGTCAATTAAAAAAAAATCACTAGATTTTATTAGTTGATTTGCAGGTGCTTTTTATATATTCTGGATAATAATCTTTTGCTCTATGGTAAATGCCTTATCCTAAACTGTGGATTTACTTTTATTTTTAATGTTTTTTTTTTTTTTTTGATGAACAGAAGTTCTTCATTTTAATGAAGAACATATTATCAGTGGTTTCATTTATTCTTCTTATGATTCGTGTGTCTTATTTATGAAAACTCGGCCTACCCCAGAGATATGAAGATAATCTCCTACGTTTCCTTCATGAGGTTTATTATGTCACCCTTCACAATTACTTTTGTTTTCTTAAAAAATATTAGTAATGTTTGTACCTCATGCAAGGAAAGGCCCACTATTCATTTTCTTCCTAGTGGATGTGTGAAGCCTCAGCACTGTTTATGAGAACAGCATGTTTTCCCGATGAAATGTGTTACCGCCTTCCTGGAAGTCAGGTGATTCACACGTGTCTGTGTGTGTGTGTGTGTGTGTGTGTGTGTGTGTGTGTGTGTTTCTGGACTCTTTATTCCCTGCTAACAGTCTCTCGTCTATTCCTGGACAACCTCTCCCCGACTGATTTCTGCAGCCTTGGGTGAGCCCGAACCTCGGGGAGTGTCGATTCATTAGAATTCTGTTCTTTCGGGTTGCGTTGTGTTCTAGACCCCTTACCTTTGCATATATGTTTTAGAATCAGCTTGCAAAAAATTTTGAAAATGCCTGCTGAGATTTTGATTATGATTGCATTGAATGTATTGAATTTCCTCAGTTTAGAGAGAAT
>CM053501.1:100673944-100704353 GCA_028627145.1 Eidolon dupreanum
GCCACCCCGAGCCATCCCGCCGCCCTGAGGCTGCGGGGCGTCTGGCCCCACAGCGGCACTTAGCGGGACCGACTGGGGCAGCCCCTGCCATTGTCCTACCTGAAGATTGTCAGCTGTCCCCAAACACTCACCTCTCGTCGGAGTTCGTGGCCTTCGACCCGCCTGCCTGTGTCCCGCCACCTCCAGCCTCGGGAAACCACCAGTCTGTTCTCCTGGGAGTCCACGTTTTTAGATTCTGCCCGGGTGCGAGGTCGAAGTCTTTGCTTATCTGTCTCATTTCTCTTCGCATGACATCCTCAGGTTTCACCCAAGGTGTCGTAAAGGGCAAGGTCTTGTTTTAAGGCTGAATAATGAGATCGAGATTCTTAAACAGTTTATGTTATATTCTCAAGGCGGTAGAAGACACATAGGTAAACTCAAGAGAGAAAGAAATGGATCATTAAAAAAAGTTGTAAGAGGCCAATACAACAACTGATCTCCCTTCCCACCAACAAAAAACGATGAAACAGAGGTAAGTCTCCAGCAGAATAACAGTAGTAGCCAAAATGCGCTGGGCGGCCACTGTGCTAGACACCACCCCACGCACGTCACAGTAGAGAGAAATTACGACCCCTAACGTGAGGGACATGGGAAGAGGAGGAACAAAGGGTCCCAGTCACGTGTCCAGTGTGAGCTCTCTCCCTGGTGCCCACAGCCGATTACCCAAATCTGCATCGTAAGTGCCTGTGCCACGCCCTGAATGTGGGTGTCCGGGGAGGAGGACAGCGGGCCGGAGGGGTTGCCAGCGCCCAGTGCTCAGGGTGCCACGGCTGAAGACGGCTCGGGGCCTCACAGTAACTACTACAAAGCACGCGCACACACCTGCACACGCATGCACGCCGCCCTGGGCCACAGGTCCCCGCACGCAGCTCTGGGCGTGCAGGCTGGCGAAGCAGTCCTGGGCACGCGCCCTCGGCTGAGCTTCGGTCACCGGCGTTCAGGCTGAACCCCGTCTCCGGCCACGGGGACTGCAGGCAGCCCGAGGCTGTGGGGACGCCTTAGAGGGCCACGCACCACTTTGCTCAAGCTCGGAGTGAAACAGAGCTGTGAGGACACGACAGGGCGACACCCTGCTGGTCCCAGAGGAGTGAGGTCCCGTGGGAGGTGGGAACCGCACACGCGGCCGGCTGGACAGTTCCTGCAAGGCCCAGGCGGTGTGATCCCACGAGGGGGCCCGGCTCACGGACCGGGACGGGGGCGACCCGGCTCTGACCCCTGCAGGGAGGGGGGATCCTTGCAGGGAGGGTCACGGCCCGCGCCTGAGGTGGCAAGCCAGCGGAGTGGCAAGTCCCCACGCGAGGAGATGTCTGCTCGCGCCTACCAGCCCCCACACGGCTGTGCTTCCAGGAGCGTGAGGGAAACGCCTGGGCTTCCACACTCCAAGGGCCCAGGAAGCGCGGGTAGACTGAGGCAGGGCAGCTCCGGCGCAGGCCCCGAGCTCCCGGGGCGCCCCTCAGGCGACAGAGGGCGGCCCCTGCACGTCCCACTCGGAGACGGCTGCCCGGGTGCGTTCTGTCCCCACACTGTACACGACTCTCGGAGGAGCGGAGGGGACCACAGCGGCTGACCACGAGGGGTTCCCTCCGTGTCAGTGGCGACCGCACCCCTCTCTCTTGCCTCTTCTGGCTGACGCGCTGCCGTCGGGTGGCTGGCCCACCCTCACCCTCACCCTCACCCTCACCCTCACCTGTTCCTGGTCTCCAGGTGCCGCGGAAGGTGGCCGCAGACCCACATTCCCCACTGTCCACCGAGGTGCAGAGAGCGCGGTTGGCGGATCTTAAAAGGCACACCGTGCTGAGCTTTGCCAGTGACGATGCGCGTGCCTCCGGCCACGGCCCGGCAGGAGGAAGCGGCTCCTGGGGTGAGATGGTCTCCAGGCCGCCAGAGGCGCGTCTCGGCCGCCAGCTGATTGAGGCTTCGGGACACTGACCCCACTGAAGTGTGCATCAGACCAGCCAGAGCGCGTACATGATGTCATAATTATAAGAAAAAGACCGAAGAACATGGACTATGTGGAGTGACGCGTTTCTAATTTTAGTATTTAAAAATTTTTATTTTCTTAAACGCTAAGTGCAGTTCGGTGGAGGATGGCCACTTGGTCTGGGCCCCGGCCTCCAGGTCAGACCTCGCCCAGCGGCCTCGCCCCGTGCCGGGGGCTCTCAGCCGCTGTTTCCATCTCGTGGCCACCAGGTGACCTGCGAACGCCGCGTCCCCTCGTCGTGGCTCACCTGCGCACTGCACCTGTCCTGCGGCTTACTCGCAGATGTCCTGCTCCCTTCTCGCTTCCCCCCTCCCTGCCCGTCTCTGCGGAGCTGGTGCAACCCCAGGGCTCCCGCGGGTCCCCACGCCAGCTCCGTGCTCGGGCAGGGCAGCCGGGACAGGGGCCGTGTGCAAGCAGCCCCCGGTGTCCCGCCGCCAGAAAGCCAGCTCCACGCGGATGAAACGCCTGCGGGATGCCAAGGCCCGAAGCTGCTCCGCCGCTGGGTTGGACCTGAGACTGTGTGGCAAGTATGTGGCCGCCACCACCATCTCTTTGCAAAACCAGGGTCTGATATTAGTGAATACAAGATTATCTGTTAAAGGTCTCATCAGAGCCTTTGGCACACAGATGTGTGTCCCAAGGTTAGCAGGAGCTCTGTGTGTGTGTGCATGTGTGTGTGCATGCATGTGTGTGCTCATGAGTGTGTGTGCGCGTGTGCACATGCGTGCCCCGTGTGCAGGAGGCGGGGAGGGGAGGGCCACACTACAGGAAAGTTTACAGGAAGAATACCAGAGTGTAGAGAGAATCAGATCTGTATTTCTTTCAAGCTAGCCTCAGTCACTCCGACCGGGCTGCAAGTGCATTGTCAAATATTTAAAAAGAAAATAATGAACCCTACATTCTAGCTTCACGGAATAAAGAGGATTAAAATTGCTGAGCGGACAGAAAGAAGCACACAGGAAAAAAAGAACCGTCCTAATTAGTTAATACAAAACATGCTGAATCCAATTACGAGGACCCTGGATCGAGGTCTGGTGTCTTGCTGAACAGACAGGGACAAACGCATCTTTAAATCGATACTGCAGAGCGCGGGTCCAAGCCTGCCGCCCTGCTCCTGTTTGCAGAGGGGCATTGGCAAGCCCCCCCAGGGTCCCCTGCAGCCAAGAGCTGACCCCCACTGCTCCTGGTGAGGGTTTTGCCTGGTGAGTCTCTAACCCCCAGGAGACGGATGAAGGAATGGAGTCGTTCATTAGCATAAGACTGGCTAAAATCTATTGATTTTTAACTGCACGGAATATTCTGTTTTCACTGCTGAGCTGTATCCACTATTGTTTTGGGGAGCTTTCAGCCTGGTTAACCACGCATCTACATTTTAATGAGAACACACCTTGAAGAAAACACAAGAACTCTCCTTTGCTGTCAGCCACTGTCACAATATCTGGGAATCTTCCTTCTGAACTCCGGCTCCGTATTTTTAGAAAGTAGCAGAGTCTTTAACGCTGGGTAATTACACTTGGCCCGAAAGCACAGAGTCAGGCATGCGGCTGTCAATTTAACTCACTCGGCGGTGGCTCTCAATGTTCTGCTGTAATGCTTTCCTCCACCAAGCAGGAATAAGACAAAATTAAGATAAGAATGCGAGAGCTGGCTTCAGACCTCAGAGGGCCGCTCCGGTTTGGGAAATGCAGTTAGGCGCAGGGGTGCGGGCACCAGGTGGGCACAGGTCGACCTTCTCGGGCATCAGGGCCCCCGGGCGACCTGAATCCGGTTGAAGGCATCAGCTACGAAGAACGTGCCTGACCTTTAAACCAAGGAGTCAAGTGAAAAGCCACCACCAACTTTTCGTCCTGACAGTGATGGGGGTCCAAAGACCTTGCTGCGTCCTTGTCATTTCCGCCTTCTGGTCACTGCTCCTTTGAGGTCCAAGGATCAGCCTTGCTTTAGACTAAGCGCTGGCTTGCAGTTTCTACACACATGCGCACACACGCACGTAAGTGTGCACACATACTCAGGCACACGCTCCGGCTCAGGACAGAAAATAAATAATCACACCCAAAAAAGGTTTGCCGAAAAATCGGCCAACGCGGTGCTTTAGGACGTAATGAGGGTCGTGTCGCCAGGAGGCCCCGCCCCAGGCCGAGGGTGGGGTGCGGCTCGGGAGGAAACCCGTGCTCGCGCAGGCATTTCGGGGAGCCGCGTCACTGCCCAAGGAGCTCCGCCCTGCGCCCCGACTTCAGATCAGAGTGGAGAAGACGCGCGTGCGAACGAGCAGGGCCTCCCCGGCCGCTGACCCCGGCCCCCGACCCCCGGCCGCTGACCCCGGCCCCCGACCCCCGGCCGCTGACCCCGGCCCCCGACCCCCGCCCCTGACCCCCGGCCCCACTCTAGGCTTCAGGGTGGCGGGCGCAGGAAACCCGGGGGGACCCCTGGCGCCCGCGGAGCGAGGGCACGCCGGGAAGGAAGCGGGGGGCGCGAGCGGAGCCCCCGAAGGGTCCGACACTGGGCTCTGCCAGCGCCCGCCCTGCGGTTTTATCCGGCCGAAGGCGCCCGTCGGGACTGGAGGTCGTGCGCGCTCCGAGCTCCGGCGACCTCGGGCCGGCGGGGGCGGGGGTGGGGGCGGAGGCGGGGGCGGGGGCGGGGGCGGGGGCGGGGGCGGAGGCGGGGGCGGGGGGCGGCCGGCGGCAGCGACGCCGGGACGCAGCGGGTCGGCGGGAAGTCGCCGCGGGAGCTGCGCCCCTGCGGTGGGGACTTCCTCGACGGCCTGCGATGACCTCCGCGCCTCGCTGACTTCCCTGGGCCCTGGTCCCACGCCGCGGGCGGACGCTCGTCCTGCTTGTCGCTACCTATTAGGCACAGAGATAGGCGCTGTCTCTGAAAAGATGCGTTTTCCTTCGCTTCCTCTAAAGGAGACGAAAGACGCAGCGGTGAACACTGAGAAGAGGCGGGACTGGGGCGCGACCCCTCTTCGCCCCCCGGCCCCGTCCGTGGACAGCCGCCCCCGCAGGGGATGCGGGACACGGAGGGATTTCATGGGAGGAGCTCTGAGGTCAAAGCCAGGGACCAGAGCGTGGCAGAGACTCGGGTGGCGGACGCAGCTCTGGGGCGGAGGACAGCTGTGGACCCCGAGCAGTGGACAGCGGCCCGGGGGACACAGCTCCCCGAGGCGGACCGGTCGGGACGGGGGCGGCCGGGTCCGCGGGGCTGCTGCAGCGTCAGCGCCGATGTCCGTGGTTTGGGGAGCCCCTCACTGCGGGGGGTCAGGACCACCTGCCCCATCCTGCCCTCACAGAAGGAGGACTCTGATCGATCAGGACCCCTGGTGGTCATGGTTCCTCTGGGGTGCTCCACGGAGCTGCGGCTGGGCGAAGAGCATCCCCAAGTTCATGTCTGCGGGGATCCTCAGAACAGCCCCTTACTTAGAAAAGGTCTTTGCTGCTGTAACTAGTTCCGTAAGGTGAGGTCACACTGGGTGGCAGGGATGCGGGTCCAGTGACTGGTGTCCTTATAGAAAGACAGAAGGGAGACACTCAGGCAGATGGCGTGTGACAGAGGAGACAGCGCCCGGAGTGACCTCCACCCGCCCAGGAGCGGGGCGGCGAGGACAGGGGGGCAGGCCGCCCACGCCTTCGTTCCCCGCTCGCGGCTCCAACACCGGAGCACATGTCCGTTGCTCTGAGCCACCGAGACTACGGTCAGTCGTCGCTGCAGCCACGGGACGCCATCACAGCCAGCGCCCACCCTTCTGTTTCGTGGTCCCCCTCGGCTCCCTGACGTGAAGCCAGGCGGGGCTGGGAAAGGCCCACCCTTCCGTCTTGGACGAACCGCGTGGGTCTGGCGTGGGGCGGGGGCGGGGAGCGGGGCTGGGGGGCGCTCTGCTGCTCAGACAGGACACCTGTGTCCTGGAGTCTGAGCCAGACAACCCAGCGAGCGGCCCCATCGCGTCCTTGTCAACCCTCGGTCTTCCTGTGTGCAGGCACCCCGATGCTCCCCCACGGGGGAGGGGGTGTCCAGAGCCATCCCAAAGCTACTGGTGTGGCCGTGAGGACGGAGGGACTGTCCGCCTTTTATGTCCTCAAAACAAAAGATACGGTCAGCGTCCCCCGTGACACGAAGGATGGATGACCTTTGCCCTCCACATCCCTGACCGTCCACTAGAAAATGCACAGGGGTCTAAGCGGCACCTCCCAGGGTGACAGGTAAGGACCCACCCGGGAGCAGTGACAGACTGCTGCTCCTCGCCACAGGCCCCCCCTCCTGCCTGGGCGGGCATCTCTGCTCGATGTCTCAGCCACCGTCCCAGAGGGAAACAGAGCCGGTGCGATGTGTATAGATGTAGATATAAATATACATATTCTTTCTATACGGTCTATATGCTTTATAGAGATACAGATCTATAATATCTTTATATAGCTATATCTACACTATCTTTCTGTATAAGTTTATAAAAAGTAAATGTACTTTAAGGAACTGGCTCAGACAGTGGGGGGCCAAGTCCGGAGCCCAGAGGGCAGAAACGGGTGAGAAACTGAGGCAGGAGTCATGGCCAGTGTCTGGGGGCGGAACCCCCGCTTCTCCGAGAACCCTTGGGTCCTGTTTCACCCATCACAAACTTCCCACGAGGGCGGGCCCCTCGGGATGGTGACAGCGACCCACGTGCGGATCCAGACCAGGAAAGAGAGCCCACTGACTCCTCCCGTCTGTCCTGGGCTTCACCCGTGCCAAGCCCGCTCCTCAAGCCGTGTGAGGATGGGGACCTAAGTGACCCGTGCGCGGGCCGGGGGAATACAGCGCGGCCAGAGTCCCCGTGGGCCCAGCAGGAGCGCTCCGAGCGCATGCGATGCCTGCAGACCCTGGGCTCCGGCGACGCGGACGTCCGGTCCCGAACCCTGAGGACCCCGGGCTCCGGCTCGGGGCAGCGCGTCGCCTGGCAACGGCGGAGGCCTTGGGGGAGGAAAGTCACCAGCAGGCTGTTCCCCTGACACTCGCTGGTGCCAGACCCTCCGGAAAACCGGCCACTTATTTGCATAGCACCACGCGTGAGGCTCTGGGCCGCCGCCCGGCCCCTTATCTCGGGGACCTGTCGCCCTCGCCCCGGCCCTGCCGCCCTCCTCCCGGCCGGGCGGCGGAAGCCCAGAATTGTTTGTTTTGCCTGAGCAAACTGACTCCCATTACGAACCGATGCCCACTCTCCAGAAACCTTGGAGAGGGCACACGAGTGCGTTTGCAGAGCTGTGGCCGCTGTGGTATCCACGTAACTCTGGGTAGCTACCGAAAAATTTTCCCCTCGTCAGAGGGATGGTGACATAGATGTAGACACAGGTCAAGGTGCAGAGGTAGAGGCCGCATGGCTGTAGACGCCAGGGGCAGATGTGCTGACAGAACGGGAAGAAGAGACAGATGCCAAATTCACGTATGTCGGACAAACGCGCTGGCCATTTTGACGCTCAAATTCTTCATATTTTATTGGAATTAAATGTAGACATCGAATTTAGGGGAAAATAATACCTATGTATTGTCTTTATTATAGCAATAGTGACATGTTACTTATTTAGCCAGGTCTGTTTTATCCATTTTTATCAGCGTTTAGCTCACAAAAAACCGCGAACAGCAAACACTGAGGAGTGACCGGCTGCTCCCTTCGCTTTCGCAGAAGCGCAGCATCCCGGCTGCGAGCGTTCGCGGCGTCAGAGGTATTAACGGCAGGTCTGCACCAACGGCCGCTTTGCCTTAAGGCGAATGTCACGTGAACCGTCCCATGCTTATCGGAAGAGACAAGCTACGTAAGAACCGAATACGTACATTATTTCTCTTTCTGAAATTCAATCATCGCTCCTCGAACCAAACTCCTGTGGGTAGCTTCTTGTTTATGGTGGGGTGGGTGGATTTGCACCCGCAGCGGGTATAGTTCGGGCTGCCATGGGCAGGCGTGGCTGTCATGTGACAACCGTTTGCTTCGCGATGGCGTTCCAACCAGGTGCTGCCTGTACTGCTCTTGTATTTCGAAGGGACTAATTTTTATATTCAATATTCTTAAGCAAAAAATATTCAATACTCTGAAGAAAAAGAAGTCTTCCTTTCTGTTTCAATAAGCCGTACGTTTTATCTTCTAATTGTCGAAAACGTTAGCACAGTTCAATTCTACATAAAGCCAATATCTGCTCTGGCGTGACACCGCCCGGGGAATCTACGACGCACCGGAGCGCCGATCTGGGGCCCATCAGCGCCGTGGGCCTGAAACCCAGCCGTGGGCGCTGCCGGACCACCTCTCGCCTTTCTTTACCTCTTCGCATCTTCCCCGAAGAA
The DNA here is from genome assembly GCA_028627145.1 of Eidolon dupreanum. NCBI lineage: Eukaryota > Metazoa > Chordata > Mammalia > Chiroptera > Pteropodidae > Eidolon > Eidolon dupreanum. Next base: position 100,682,268 of record CM053501.1, read on the forward strand.
TGACGATGCTCGCCTCTCGATAGCATCCCATTGTCGGAAAATCCAAAACGCTGGCAGGAAAGCCACGTGTTCCAGGAATACTAATTGGCGAAGGTGGTACGTTCGGCAAGACGGCCTGATATTGTGTGGGTGCTCATGAATCCTGGAAAGCAGCTCATTTGAACTCGCTTTGAAAAGCATCATGGTAGCTCATTTTCTTGGTCCTCCCTCCCGGCTTCATAAAAGCAATTCAAGGACTCCCCTGAATCCTGCGTCAGGAAAATGTAAAATCACTCTAAAGAAGCATCCAGCAGGGAGCAGGTGCCAACAGTCATCCTTGCAGGCGGGTTGTCAGCTATAGACTTGGACTGAAGACACAGATTAGTGGACAGTGGCCCGTCGAGGCCCCGAGGGAAATGAGGACTTCGGTCTGTCCCCGTCTGGAAGGGCAACGTCTGTCCTGTGTGCTCTGCTTCTCTCCCAGCACGGGTGGGCCAGGTCGCGTGTCCGTGGCCACAGGGTGCTCGTGGGGCCTCGGCCTTCCTGGGCCACGAGGGCGCCATTGTCCCCTCTGCCGTCCTCCCCGGTGTGAGTGGTGACGACTGCCCTTGACCCCTGTTCCAGCAGCTCAGAGACCTGGTCCCCTGACGCCGGGCGGGGCCGGCCCCTGTCCTTACCCCTCTCCTCCTGCTCCCAGCCAGTCCTCGTGTTCCCACAGCTGCGGAGACCCCCGCCCCCCACAGAGGAAGGACTTGCTCCCCCTGCCCCCACGTTCTCTCACTTTCCCTCTGCAGAGAATTCCCTCCACCTGCCAGCTCTCCTTTTCGCCTTGGATGGTACTGGCCACTAATGTCATCGCGAGCACCATCTAGTTTTTCTGGGAGGCAGGAGATTAAGGACACACAGCCTCGGGCGGCACTTCGGGGCACCTCGGCTGGATTAGGATTAAGTCCGAGGCCTCGGGGCCCAGGGCGTCTGGAAGGGTCGGCAGGGTGGGGGGAGCTGATCGCCCCTGCGTTTAGTTGATGGGCTAGGACAACTGCCCGGTGTCCCCAGGGGGCCGCCGCGATGGCCAGTCCGATTCAGGAGGGACTTCAGCCCCTCAAGGCCAGAGCCGGGACACCTGAACGAGCCCCTCGCCCGTGCACGCCCGGCCCCAGGCCCTGGGGTGCTCTCTCAGCCTGTGCCACACGCTTTCATAAAATGTCCCAGAGTGACACGCCTTGCATTCTTTCCTCGGGGGAGGTGCCCACATCACCGAGCTTGAGACACCACAAGCAGGACCCACCTCTGGTCAGGAGGGCAGGTCCCGGGCCGGAGCCGCCGGGGCCACCGGGTCGCCCCGCCCCCGCCACGCGTCCTTCCTCGCGCCTGCTGCAGACGGGCACCTGGTCTGCGCGCGCGTGGGCAGCACGGAGCGCGCTCGGGGGAGGAGTTCGCACCGCCCAAGCGAAACGCTGTGATTCTGCGAGTCCCCGAGTCCCCGGGGAAGGCCGCGAGCCCAGCCCGGGTCTGGACGGCGGGGGTGGGGCTCACACTCCCTCTCCAGCTGATTTCCTTCTGATCTGTGTCACAGCGAGAGAATAGAAGTGCCCAGAAAGCCCGCTTCGCTTTTCCAAAGTAATGGAGTTCTAGCTGGGCCTTCAGGATCCTAAGGAGAGTAAATGGATCTTCGACGAAAGCTCATGGCTGGGAAAGCGAAGTTCTTTAAACCGTGGTCCCTTGAGGCCGACCCCTTCTCTCTCTCACTCCCAATCTGTTTACCTCAAAAAAATGTGTTTCTTTTTTTAAATAAAGAAAAAGAAAAAGCTGTATATACAACAAATAGTTGTACATTAAAACATTCGAATTTGATTGCGGAAACCTGAACTTGCAAAAATAAAAAAATGAAAATGAAACAGTAAAGAAAACCCACGTAAATATTTAAAAGCGACGCCAGTGGTCAGCCCCTAGATTTCCTGCTTGAAAAAATTGAGTCCGTTTTCTCCACAGCCGGTCTGCTTTAACGAGCACGTTTAATTCTCCCGCCCAAGGTGACACTCGGAGGGGGACTTTGTCCCCCAAATCCATGGCGGCCTGGAACCAACAAATGCGACCTTCTTGGAGGAAGGGTCTTTGCGGGTGTGTGGTCCTCGAGATGAGCTCACAGTGCGGCAGGCGGTGTCCGTTGACAGGTGTCCCCGCTAGGAGCACTTGGGGACAGGGGGAGGCGCCCGCGGCAGACGGAGGCAGAGGTGGAGTGCCGCTGCCCACCGGAAGCGGAGAGGCGGGAGGACCCCGCCCCGGGACCCTCGGAGGGAGCCGGGCCCCCAACACCCGAGTCAGCCTTCTGGCCCTCAGGCTGGGAGGGGATAAGTGTCTACTGTTCTGGGCGCTGAGTTTGCGGCCCCCGCAGGCACCGGGCCCCGTCGCAGAGAAGCGGGGGCACAAGGCGAGTTCGTGACCCCGCGTGAGGCCCACGGACGTGGCCCCGTGGCTGTCACAGGCCGCGGCGCGCAGGGGGCCGCCGGGAAGGGTCGCTGACTGGGTGGGACCCTGGGAATGGAGCGCGCGGTCTCCGGGTCACTGCGGAGCGGCGCTTGGGTTTGGGGTGCTGCGCTGTGGGAGGGCAGAGAGGCCGGGCCCAAGCTGAGCGCCGGGGGACCCCGCCTGGCTCGGGCACAGCGGGGGTGTCCTGCGGCAGACGCTGTCCCCATGCGCAGAACCCGCGTGGGGGCCCCGGGGGCCAGAGGGTGGGGCGCAGGGCCGCGAGCCCTGCCCCGTGTCGGGGACCCCTCGTGGGGGACCCCGCGCGGGCCTGAAGCCGGGTGTCGCCGGCATTTGCGAGTTCAATTACCGGCCCGGGGCTTAGAAGAGGGCGGGGGGCCCGCGCCTCTCTTTCTCCGGGAAGACCTAAGTCGGGACCCCCCGCACCTTCTCGGCGCTGCCCCCAGGGTCGTAATTTGCTTAATGCGCTCAGCGCGACCTGACGCGGTTGGAGGGAAGGACCCAGCAGGCCAGCACCCTAACTTCATGTGTCAGAAGCGGGCTCCCAGGGGCGCGGGGCCGACCCCCGGGGTCACCGCAGCCCCAGCGGCACCGAAGCCACGGAGCCACCCGCCCCTGAAGGTCAGAGAGCCAGGCACGCCCAGCCAAAGGCTGCAGAGACTGCAGAATGTTCTGGAAGACTCTGGAAATGTGCTGGGCAAACAAGAGCGTTTTAACGGGGCTTTACTTTGCCAGACGTGTTTGGGAGAAAGCAGTCCCCGAAACACAATCGTAACAACCAACTAACACCTGCGAAGTCCCTTCCTTGGGCCTGGCGCTGCTCACACCCACGGCCCTGGCTGGCTGGGTTCACCTCCTGGCTTAGGCCAGAAGAGTAAGTGACCTTCCCAGGCTCCCCACTTCTCTTTGCATTCTAACTCAGGGTTAGAAGCAGGGACCGTGGGCAGTTAGGTGTTCTGCGGATTTTCTCCTATGTAGCCATTGTGCTCGAAGTTGCTTAGACACCTGGCTGATCAAAATGCACACAATGATGGGCTGTGTTACGATAGGGCAAAATTAATATTTTAATCTCCCGTTATAAATAAATATTATACAAGCCACCTTTTTTATAAGGATTTAAATACTAACAAGGGTTGTTTCCACAGACCGTAGATTTTAAAAATTCTATAGTATTAAACTTACAAGTAGGATTGTATTTTTTATTTTTATTTTAATTTGTTTTAAATTTTAGAAAGTTAGACATTTATACAGTCCGTGAAGTAATCCCCCAATCACCCTAGCGAACACCTGGCACCACACGCAGCCGTTACAATAGTGTGGACTGTGTTCCCCGGGCTGTGCTCCGGGTCCCCCCGACGGTGTCGTAGCTACTAATTCGTGCTGCTTCAGCTCTTCGTTTTCGCCAGCCCCGCACGCCCCCGCCCCTCTGGCAACCACCGGTTTGTTCTCTGTATCCGAAGTCTGTTTTCTTTTAGTTTGTCCTTTCTTCTGTTTCTTAGATTCCGCATGTAAGTGAAATCACATGGTGTTTATCTTTCTCTGTCTGACTTATTTTACTTAGCGTAATACCCTCTGGGTCCATCCAGGTTGTTACAAATGTTAAGATTTCATTTTTTTAATAGCTGAGTAATATTCCATTGTGTATATGAATCACCTCTTCTTTAGTCCGTCGTCTGTTGATGGGCACCTCGGCTGCTTCCATATCTTGGCCTTTGTGAATAGCGCTGCCAGATCTTTACGAACTAGTGTTTGGTTTTCTGTGGGTGAATATCCAGAAGTGCAATTGCTGGGTCAAAAGCTAATTCTATTTTTAAATTTTTGAGGCACTTTCAAACTGTTTTCCAGAGTGGCTGCGCCAATTTGCAACCCCACCAACAGTGCACGAGGCTTGCCTTTCTCCTCATCCCTGCCAACACTCGCTGTTTGTTGATTTATTGATGATGCCATTCTGACAGGTGTGGGGTGATATCTCATTGTGGTTTTAATTTGCATTTTTCTGATGATTAGTGACCTTGAGCAGCTTTTCATATGTCTATGGGCCATCTGTGTGTCCTCTTTGGAGAAGTACCTATTCAGATCTTCTGCCCATTTTTAAACTGGATTGTTTGTTTTTGTTGTTATGTTGTAGGAGGTTTTTTAAAATAAACTTTAGATATTAACCCATTGTCTGATGTATCATAGGCAAATATCTTCTCTCATTCAATAGGTTGTCTTTTTGTTTTGTTGACGGTTTCCTCTGCTGTGCAGTTTGATGTAGTTTCATTTGTTTATTTTTTCTTTTGTTTCCCTTGTCCAAAGTGATATATCAGAAAATAAATTACTAATAGCAGTAACAGTGAGTTTACTGTCTATGTTTTTTTCTAAAAGTTTTATGGTTTCGGGTCTTACGTTTAAGTCTTTAATCCATTTTGAGTTTATTCTTGTATATGGTGTAAGAAGGTGCTCCAGTTTCATTTTTTTTTACATGTATCTGTTCAGTTCTCCCTGCACCATTTGTTGAAGAAACTATCTTTATCCCATTGCATATTCTTGCCTTCTTTGTCATAAATTAAATGGCCATCTAGGCATGGGTATATTTCTGGGCTCTCCATTCTGTTCCATTGATCTGTGTGTCTGTTTTTATTCCAGTACCATGCTGTTTAGATTTCTATAGCCTTGCAGTATAGTTTAATATCACGTAGTATGATATTTCCAACTTTGTTCTTTCTCAAGATTGCCATGGCTATTAGGGATCTTTTTCGGCCCCATATAAATTTTTGGAATATTTATTCTAACTCTCTGAAAAATGCCATTGGTGTTTTCATAAGGATTGCAGTGAATCTGCAGATTGCTTTGGGTGGTATGGCCATGTTAACAATGTTGATTCTTCCTACCCATAAGCGCCATAGAGGCTTCCAGTTATTTGTATCTTCTTCAATTCTTTTTCAATGACTTGTAATTTTCTGAGAACAGGTCTTTTAGCTCCTTGGTTAATTTGATTTCTAGGTATTTTATTGTTCTTGATGCAATTGTAAAATGGGATTATTTTTTTAATTTCTCTTTTTTATAGCTCATCATTGGTGCATAAAAATGCAACTGACTTCTGAATATTAATTTTGTATCCTGCTACTTTCCTGAATTCATTCATCAGTTCTAACAGTTTTTTGCTGGAATCTTTGGGGTTCCCTATATATATAGTATCATGTCATCTGCAAATAATGACAGTTTTACTTCTTCTTTTCCAATCTGGATGCCTTTTATTTCTCTTTCTTGTCTGACTGCTGTAGCTAGGATTTCCAATACTCTGTTGAACAGAAGTGGTGAAAGTGGACATCCTTGTCTTGTTCCTGATCTTAAGGAAAATGCTTTTAGCCTTTCCCCATTGAGTATGTTAGCTGTGGGTTTGTCATATATGGCCTTTATTATCTTAAGTTATGTTCCCTCTATTCCCACTTTGCTGAGAGTTTTTATAATAAACGAATCCTGGATTTTGTCGAACGCTTTTTCTGCATCTATTGGTATGATCATATGATTTTTATCTTTCAATTTGTTAATGTGGTATATCACATTAATTGATTTACAGATATTGAACAACAGAATAATCCCAGAATAAATTCAACTTGATCATGGCATATGATATTTTTAATGTATTGCTGAATTCGGTTTGTTAATATTTTGTTGAGGATTTTTGCTTCAACATTCATCAGGGATATTGGCCTATAGCTTTCTTTTTTTGTGCTGTCTCTCTCTGGTTTTGGAATCATGGTATTGGTGGCTTAGTAAAAAGAGTTAGGAAGACTTCTCTCCTCTTGAATTTTTTGGAATAGTTTGAGAAGAATAAGTGTTACTTCTTTGAATGTTTGGTAAAATTTACCTGTGAAGCCATCCGATCCAGGACTTTCATTTCTTGGGCGTTATTTGATTACTGATTTGATTTCTTTAGTGGTAATTGCTTGGTTCAGATTTTCTGTTTCTTCTTGACTCAGTCTTGGGAAACTGAATATTTCTAGGAATCTATTCATTTCCAGATTGTCCAATTTGTTGGCATATAATTGCTCATAGTGTTTTCTGATAATATTTATATTTCTGTGCAGTCCATAGTTACTTCTCCTCTTTCATTTCTGATTTTATTTATTTGGGTCTTCTCTCTTTTTTTCTTGATAAGTCTTGATCATGTCAAGACTCATCAACTTTGTTTATCCTTTCAAAGAACAAGCTCTTGGTTTCATTGAGCTTTTGTATTGTTTTTTTAGACTCTATTTTGTTTATTTCTGCTCTGATCTTTATTATTTCCTTCCTTCTACTCACTGTGGTTTTGTTTGCTGTCCTTTTATTGGTTTATTTAAGTGTAAGGTTATTTGATATTTTTCTTGTTTCCTGAGGTAGGCCTGCATTGCTATGAATTTCCCTCATAGGACTGCTTTTGCTGTGTCCCACAGATTTTGAGTCGTTGTGTTTTCATTTTCATTTTTCTCTAGTTATCTTTTGCTTTCTCCCTTGATCTCATTGCTAACCCATTCATTGTTTAGTAGCATGTTATTTAGCCTCCATATGTTTGTGTATTTTCCAGTCTTTTTTTCCTTGTACTTGATTTCTAGTTTTATACCATAGTGGTCAGTGCAGGTGCATGATGTGATTTCAATCTTCAACTTACTGAGACTTGTTTTGTGGCCTAACATGTGTTTGATTCTGGAAAATGTTCCATGTGTACTGAAGAAGACTATACATTCTGCTGCTTTGAGGTGAAACACTCTTAAAAGAAAATATCAATTAAATGTCTAACCAATGTACTGTATACTTGAAACTAATAATAAAATTTTAAAAATCCATCTGGTCTAATGTGTCATTTAAGGATGATGTTTCCTTATTGATTTTCTGCCTGGAAGATCAGTCTATTGGTTTCAATGGTGTGTTAAGTCTCCTATTACGAGTGTATTACTGTTGATCTCTTGTTTTATGTCAGTCAATAATTGCTTTATATACGTAGGTGTCCTGTGTTGGGTGCGTGTATTATGTTTACTAGTGCTCTGTCCTCTTATCAGATTAATCCCTTTATCATTATGCAATGCCCTTCTTTGTTTCTTATTATAGCTTTTGTTTTAAAGTCTATTTTGTCTGATATAAGTATTGTTACCCCAACTATCTTTCCATTTCCATTTGCATAAAATATCTTTTTCCGTCTTATAACTTTCAGTCTGTGCATGTCGTTTGGTCTGAGATGGATCTCTTGTAGACAGCATATGTGTGGGTTTTATTTTCTTATCCATTCAGCTATCCTATATCTTTTGATTGGAACACTTAATCTGTTTACATTTAAAGTGATTATCAATGGTACATAGTGATTGCCATTTTATTATTTGTATTTATGGGTTTTTTCCCCTTCTTTTTACAGAAGTCCCCTTAACATTTCTTGTAATTCTGGCTTGGTGATGAATTTCTTTAGTTTTTTTCCTGTCTGAGAAGCTCATTATCACACCTTCAATTTTAATTGATAATCTTGTTGGGTAGAGTAGCCTTGGTTGTAGATTCTTGTTTTTCATCACTTTTAATATTCCTTGCCAATACCTTCTGGCCTGCAAAGTTTCTGTTGAAAAGTCAGCTGACACTCTTATGGGAGCATTCTTGTAAGTAACTAGCTGCTTTTCTCCAGCTGCTTTTAGGATTCCCTCTTTGTCTCCAACCTTTGGTTTTTAAGGATGATATGTCTTGGTGTGGGTCTGTTCAGGCTCCTCCTGGAGTCTTCGAGCTTCCTGGACTTTATGTCTATTTCCTTCGCCAGGTCAGGGAAGTCTTGTGTCATTATCTCTTCAAGCAGATTCTCAATCTCTTGCTCTCTCTCTCCTCCTTCTGGTATTCCCATAATGAGGATGTTGGTATGTTTGATGTTGTCCCAGAGGTCTCTTAAACTTGCCTTGTTTTTTTAATCTATTTCTTCTTTTTGCTTTTCCGATTGGGTGTTTTCTGCTGCCTTGTCTTCCAGCTCTCTGATATGGTCCTCGTTTCATCTAATCTACTGTTAATTCTGTCTAGTGTATTCTTCGTTTCAGTTACTGTAGTCTTCGTTTCTGACTGGTTCTTCTTTATGGTTTCTATGTCCTTTTTTATACTTTCTCTCTCTCTGTCGAAGTCTTCGCCAAGATCATCTATTCTCCCTGCAAATTCATCGAGCATCCTTATAACCAGCGTTTTGATCTCTGTCTCAGCGTGGGATTTGTCCGAGTAGTCTCGTGTGCTTGTTGAGATCATCCTTTGGGGGTGCCGCTTGTGGTGCTGGCCAGGTGGTGCTCTGCTGTGGTCTGACGCCAGCCTTCGGATGTGTCCGTTCTGCGGCCGCTTGGGAGGGGCTCCCACATAGGCCAAGGTCAGCCACTGCCTTGACTGCTCAGGACCCCCTGGTAGGAATCGCAAAGTGGTCTGTGGACGGTTGCGTCTGTGCTGGATCTGGAGGCAAGTGGGACCGAGCACGCTGTGAGCCGAGGTCGGTTACCCCCAGGGCCGGGCCTGGGGCGGCTCAGCAAAAGGACCAGGACACCTCGCGGCCTGGGGCTGCCTACCAGCTGCCCGTGTGGCACCGCAGTTGGGGGCGGGGATGCGGGACTCGGGGACTGACTGGGGCAAAGTGAACACACTTCGCCCGGCCTGTGCAGAGACAGGTTCCGTGTCAGCGCTGAATTTGCAGCTTCCTGTGACAGTCTGAGATCGCAGCCAGGCCAGCTGCTGTCCTCGGGCCCTCAGACATCCGCGGTCTGCCGCAGAGATACTGCAGCTCGGGCTGACAGCAGTGGCTCGCCACCAGAAGTCTCCCCGGAAATGTGTGGGGAAGGCGGACGCCCTGAAATGCCTTACATAAAACATTGGACGATACTCACCCAGAAACACCTCACAAGAACACGAGAGAAGAGAAACGAAGTATGACACCTCGGGCCTCGGCGTGGCTGGCTTCGTCAGCTCTTTTTTCCACTTCTGGTGCGTTCACTCTCTCTCACTGTGCTTCTGCTGCTTCTGCAAAGACCAAACCTAAATGACTGATAATGAAGGAGATTTGCTCAGTTTTCCATCTGTAAATTTATCACTGTGAGGCACAACCCGATACTTCGCAATAATAAGCAAATGGAGCATAACCGAATCCTTCACTGGTTTCTGGAATGTTGTACAACATTCATTAATGGGGGAGAAAGTGGCCTAATGCAAGCTGGGGACGGACAAATCAGGGCGTCCCCTTCCTCAGGTCACACATTAAAGAAGAACCAGCAACACGGTTTTTCAAGTGACAGAAAAGGTGACTGCTGGGAAAAAAACTCATGCGAGCTCCAAGCTTACCCAGATAGCATCTCACCATCTCAGGCACAGGATGCTGGAAATGCCGGCCCTCCGTGAATCGTGGCAGTTGAATGAGACCAGAAAACGCAGCTGATGAAAGGTGCTTTCCTTTGCAGTCACAGTCACCTCATCTGTAAAGTTATGAATTGGGATTAAAAGCTTTCTGAGCTTCCTCCAGGTACAAAAACCATTCACGACTTAGTATTTTTAATAGAGGAAAGATAAATAACTTTCTCCATAAAATAGCCTTAAAATATCTTCTTTCGTCAGATTTGTAGACTGTAATTCAGATTACGCTTATAGTTTTGGGAAATATTTCCTGCACAGAGAGACATGCATTCGATCTGTCGTCGTTATGAGCCAAACCGCTGCTCTGAAACCCTGTTTTCTGGGACAGAAGGAGGGTCCCCAGCAGGGACTCCTGAGGCTTGTGTCTGAGCACCTTCTCACCCATGAGTGACCCTCAGAAAAAAGTCACAGTGTTGTCGTAGTTTTCCAACCACATCTGACAAAACACTTGTTAATTTTTTTTTTTCAAAATGACTTTGGTGTTTTCACCTGGATTTGCCATAATCTAGTACAACTATCGGGCTCTTTTTTTTTTTCTTTTCTTTTATGTAAAATGAAAATATTTTTAACTTTTATGGCTACAAAGAAAGCACAGAAAGTAAAAATTTAGTGTTCTTAAACATGTTTGAACCAACCAGACACTTTAGCTGACACTTTTAATGTTTTTCTCATTACTTGTAGAAATATCACGCCATTGCATCATGAAAGTCAGCCGTTCTTTAAAATATCGTCCAGTGGCTGGGCAGCTGATTGGCACCCATGGACTCCAGGTCACTCCACGAGGAGAGCAGAGAGGACCAGAAACAGTGAAGAGAAGGCTTCAGACTAGTGTCTGCGAGCCCCTGAGACAGAAGGATGTGTCCATGGAGCCACGTACATAGGAAAAGTCAGGCAGGTGAGAGGTGCTTCACGCTGAGGGGGTCCATGCTGGTGGAGCTCAGGATGGTCCAGGATAATGACCAGAAAATCAAACAAGTAGCAGGTTGTGAAGCATGATAAATGAAGAACCAAGGCTAAGACACCTTGCAGGCATCAGAGCCACTGACTGTTTTAACAAAAGGAGCGTTGTTATTAGATTTTGGTATGGAACTACAACTCTGGAGGCAGACAAGATTACGGAGGAAAGAGGATAGTGAGAAAGGTATTCTAATCACCTGGTTAACGTGATGGAACCATGACCCAAGGCTGTGGCCATGAAAAGGAAACAGGGGAAAGGTTGAGGGAGTATTGAGATAGAGTTATGAAGAATCACACGTGCGCTTTGAAGGAAGTCGCAAGATGGTGACGTCTGGAGGATATCGTTAAATGAAAAAGATTATCACTAGCACATAAGGTTGCCTTAGAGAACCTAGATAACATAATAAGAAATATCGAATAATTGGCTTATATACCAGAGAATACGAATTTTATTTATAGATGATACTATTGTATATCCAGGAAAAAAAAAACTAATAAACATTACTAGAATGTATACTAAAATTTGGTAAGGTGGCTGGATACAAGCTAAATATACAAAGTCATAGTTTTCCTCTATGCTGTCAATAATCGATTAGAAAAGAATATGGAAACAAATTATTCTATTTTCCAAACTAAGAAGAACTATAGAATACTTAGGAAGAAGGTTGAGGAGAATGACAGACCTGTACTGTAAATCCTATTGATGAACCTAAAATAGGTCAAATGTTTAGCTACAAATATCCTTCTCTTGAGTAGGAAAACGTAAATCATAAAGACATTAATTCTGACCAAATAACACACACTTGTAATGCAACTTTAATCAGAAGAAAACGTTATTTTCGACCAAGTAAAATGGCTTGAAAGTACAGGTGTAAGGCAGAGACTGTTCTGCTCACCAAAATTCCGCATGCTTACCTGCACATTGCATTCTGCTCGGTCAGGTTGAGACCACGTGACAGGTTCTGGCCACGGGACTGTACTGGAGAGCAAATGTGGCTTTTCTATTTGCAAGTTTAGGACCTGCACTTTGGAATGATGGTGCTACAGGCTGGAGGGCCTGCATCCTGAGCCATCACTTGGGAGAGAGCTGTGATAACGCACAAGAGCACAAGGCACACCTGTGTTGAGTCAAGCACTAAAACTTCAAGGTTAATTGCTTCCTCTTTACCTCACCTGATCCGGCTGAAACAGTAGAGGAAAGTAAATGTCCTAGAATATACGGTAGAAAGACTACTTTCAGGGATCATTTCTATAGTTTGTTACTAGAATATAGAGTATAATTTTAACTATCAGAACAGTGAGCAAGCACTTGCCTTGACTTATTTTAAAATGTATAGAGTGCCATTAACATGAAAAAGAGTGTCACATGGCATGACAGAATGCAATAGTGAGTCTGCATGAAAATTAAGGGCTTACAAAGGCAACATGTGACAAAAGAGATACTTCAGCTCAGGAGGGTGATATGGGGCTATTTAACAAATGGTGTTGGCATAATTAGGAGAAAACAAAACTAAATCCCTGCTTATATCATATACAAAATTAAATCTTTTAAAAATCTTTAAAACTACATGAACAATTAGAGCAGCTGTCCCCAACCTTTCTGGCACCAGGGTTCTCCTTTGAGAATCTAAGGCCTGACGATCTGAGGCGGAGCTGAGGCGGTGATGCTGGCGCCGGGGAGCGGCTGAAGATGCAGAAGACACTTCGCTCCCTCTCCTGATGCTCACCTCCTGCTGTGCACCCCAGTTCCTAACAGGCCACGGACAGGTACTGTCTGCAGTCCAGGGGCTGGGGACCCCTGAATTAAAGAATGCTTTGGGAGATATTTGAGAGATAATTAAAAAATACACATACATAAAAGATAAACCTATTCAACTGCATTAAAAAATGATAACAGATAACATAAATATTCAAAGACAATACTAGAGAAATATTTGCAGCACATACAAATAACAAGGTGTCGACATCACCAGAACTCTGAAAATTGGTAGGAAAAAGACAAACAAGCAAGATTTAATGGAGGGTCAACTCATAGAAAAGATGTAGAACTCCACCTTCAGAGAAATGTCAGGTAAGGCAATGGTAAGAATTTTTTTTAACCCCATAAATTTAACAAAATGTTTAAAGTTCACTAATAACCAGTATGAATAAGGGTACTTGAGAATAGCCATTTTCATAAATTACCGGTTGGAATTTAAATTGCCACGGCCTATTGGAGAATCATTTACTAAATAAAGATGCGCTTACCCTTCATCACAGCAGTCTCTCTTTTGGGAATGTAAAGAAATATAAGAATCAGTAATAAATAAGGTTACCTGAATGTTGTGCTGCGTGTGGTGACAAATAATCAAGATCAATAGAAATATCCATGAATGTGCACTGAGGGGTGGGTAAATCGTACCTCCCCGCAGAGGCCTGACTCGGGGGAGGAGAAGCGAGATGTGGAGCCTGCGGGGAACCGGCCCGAAGGTCTCGGGTTCAGGACAGACTCGGCTCGTTTTCTCTAAACCCCGCGTAAGGATTGCGATGGTGTCCAGTGAAATAACTTTTGAGACTGTTTCCAGGGCATTTTAACATTCTACGAAGTTACACACCGTTTTCACTATTTTACTAAAAAAAAATAAAGTCTAAATATGTGAATAAAATCAGAAACTATCTGCGGCGATGTCGTTCGTTACTAGGCCAAGATCAGGGCAGCACACCGAGGGCTCCTCCAGGCCCCGGGGACCTCCCTGGCTGCGCTCACCCCAGGGCTCCCCACGAGCAGCGACCAGAGTAACAGACCTTGTGCTCCCATTTCCTTCCTTCCATTAAAATGAAATTCCGTAATTGGGAAGACTGTGACGAATGGAGGAGCCGAGTGTGCTCGCCATGACCATCACGGGGACTTTCCGAGGCGTCGCAGGGCCCGGTGAGGAGAAGGAGGGGCGAGGCAAGGAGCGGCGAGGCATGAGACACCTGCCTTCTCCTCCCTGTCTTCCCACGTCGGGGGCTTCGCTCTGCTCCAGCTTTCAAGGTAGACATGAGCCTTCCCTTGCAGCCCGGTGTGCAGGAGCTCAGCCCTCCACTGCTCCCCCGGCCCGGGGACCCCCGACCCATCCCCGGATCCAAGTCTGTAGCGATAAGGGTGAAATACATACAATCCCACAGCGGTTTCAAGTATTAATTAATTGCTTGCGTGTATATTTAAATTTAACCATGAACCATTCTGATCTTTTTAACCAAGGGAAACTTTCTGTACCTAGAAGTGTTTTTATCAGCTTATGATATCTGTTTAAGAGAAAAGATGGTCTTGATGAGGTTGGTTTATGATTCAGATCTTTGCTTGTTCTGATTTGTCTCTGTAGGTCCTATTCGCCCACTGTCGTCAAACAGGTCACCTCTCACCGCCCGTGGTAGCGTTTTCTGTTCTGATTCGAATGTCTGAAGAGTGTCAAGAACGAAAGTGTACAGTAACTTAAGTTCAGGTATCCCATAATATGTTAATTAAATAACTGTTGCTGTTTAGTTTCAGTCCTTGCAAATGCGCACAAAGTCTTGTTCTGTATTGGGAGAGTAACTGTTTCGACTTAGTAATTTTTTTGGAAGAAGAGTTCATTCTCACAAATGCCTAGGCAGAGATTGATCCATCAAGCACAAGGAATAACCAAGGTTACAAGGGAGTTCAGAAAGAAAATGAAAAATCTCCAGAAAATACACAGAAAGACGTGGAAGCCTGTGATTTAAATGACAGAATTCAAGATTGCAGTTCTGAAAAAACTCCATGAGATAAGAAAACTCAGAGAAGCAACTCAGTGACCTCCGGGATAAAACCAGCAAATGAAAGGAGTACTTTACCAAAGAGACTGAAACTGTAAACAAGAACTAAACAGAAATTCTGGAGCTAAAGAACTCAATAAATGAGACGAAGCATGAACTAGCAAGCCGAAGAAACAGAGCAGACCAGATGGAGGAAGAATTAGTGATACTGAGATGGAAATCTAGACATGACTCAGGTGGAAGAAGGGAAGGAATCAAGGGTAAAAAAAAAAAAAATGAAAGAATTCTGCAGGAACTGTCTGACTCCATCAGAATGAGCACTATAAGAATAACGGGTCGCCCAGAAGGAGAGGAGAGGGAGAAGGGAACAGAGAGCACATGCAAACGAATGATCCAGGAGACTGTCCCAAACCTATGAAAAGAACCGGGCCCTTGAATCCAAGAATCTAACAGAACACTTAATGATCTCAATTCAGAAAGACCTCCTCCAGGGCACATTGTATTAAAGCCGCCAAGAATTAATGACAAAGAAGGCGTTCTCAGGGCAGCCAGGGAAGGGCATCGGATGCCCAGAACTCCCCTTGTGCCACGGTCAGCTTCAGCCACAGGTGCTATTTTCATCTCCCAACGAGAAGACGGGCGGCCATTCGCGCAGGTGCTTCGCACAGGTGATGCAGCGCTGCTCCTTGAGGCAGGAAGCCTTGCTTCCGTGACCAGTTGGCTTTCACATTCGCCTCTTAAGCCTTATGAATTCACAAACATCCAGCAGCCGTAGCTCTCAAAGTCACGATTAGGATAAGCCCTCGCATTCCTGGCCTGCCCACCGGTCCCTGTGCGGCTTTAACTGATTAACGTCAACCTGTTCATCACCTTGCCATTCGTTTAATCACTCAGTCTGTGCGGTGGCCGTGGATAAAGTGAACTTCATCGTGGAGATCAAAGAATTAATCAAGGGAAACAGTAAAGAATGATTTCAGAAATCTTTTGAGAGAGATAAATAACTCAAAGTGATGAATTATTGAATCTTTAGGGTCTATTTATTTATCAGGCAGTCAAAATTTACCATTTTAGAGCTCATTCCATTTTTCTTTCATATTAGCTGGTTGTCTTCAAGGTGACGTATAACCACCAAAACTGAATATGCAATCAACTTGTGACTTAATATGAAAAAACTTGATAAATCTATTCTATTATGTTTAGAAACAAACCTTCACAGTGTTAAATCTGAAAAAAAGAAAAAAAAGAAGAAGCTCAAATGATGTATAACGAACAGGAAAATTCTGGTTCCATCCTG
This sequence comes from Eidolon dupreanum, assembly GCA_028627145.1. Classification (NCBI taxonomy): domain Eukaryota; kingdom Metazoa; phylum Chordata; class Mammalia; order Chiroptera; family Pteropodidae; genus Eidolon; species Eidolon dupreanum. The sequence goes on from CM053501.1 coordinate 100,698,112, forward strand.
ACCCAACATATTCTAACTCGCCTGTGACTGAATCACACACCCTGAAAAGAAGAATGTAGACACTTTCATTTCAAACTGCTGTGCAGGGGGCGGCCGCCTTTTCCACTGTTCCTAAGAATGTTCTCCCCACCGCTTACTGACTACTGTGTTGCTACGGCCCTATTAACAGAGAATTCTCTAAACGCAGCCCACACCTCGTCACTGTAACTTGTCACCAGAGGTATTCTACTCCCTGCTTTAAATACCTCTAGTGCCTTAGACGGTTAGGTTTATGACGTCGTCGAAGGCTTTCGCCATCAGCGAGGTTCCCTTGGGTATTCTCGTCTTCGGGCTTCTTTTCTAAACGTGGTTTCCAAACCGGATACACTGCTGCAGGTGGACAAAGACAGGTGAACGGCGTAGAGGGAAAACAGTCAAGGAACTCAAGGAATTCCTCCCACTGGTCTTTTTCTGCTTTCTATACTCGCAGTAAAGATCTTCCTGGGGAGTCAGAAAAGTCCACAGTTCGGAGCGGAGAGACAGCAGCGGCCACGCAGCGTGAGCCTGTCACGCAGTGTGGACCGCAGACTTAAGCCTCCCAGGCGTGAAGGGAACCGCAGAAACGAAGGCCCCCCCGCCCTGGCCCCCTTGAGGCGTATCGTCTCGAACCCCACCGTTAACCCGAGCTTGACCATGAAGAGCCACAAGGGATGTTTCACGCATGCAAACGGAACCTCTGCTGATGAGTCAAGAAAATCACGTGCGCCTCAAAACGAGGAGTAAGGAGACAGCCTTCTGAGAGCCTGGTTGGACGCCATGCGTGCTAATAAGTGAAGACGATGAGACCAGGCCTGTGGCCAGGGCAATGACAGGCGTGTGCCAGGGGACGGGGGCGGGGGCACGTGTGAGTGTCATTCTTTGATGAGAGAAAGAATCTGCCGAGTGATGGGTTGACCATCCAATAGATGTTCCCACACACATTTCTGAAATTATATCACCTCCTCACTGATCATTCTCACTGAACTCTTCCAAAGAGATCCTAATCAGGAAATTCTGAGAGCGGTCATACTTCTTTCAAAAACAGCATATATTTATCTAACTGGCTTCAGAACAAGGCCGAGTTTGAACTTAAGCCACACTTTGTCCACAGCTCGGTCTTGATTTGCTGACACCTCACACCCCAGCTGTGAAAGGAGGCGCTTTGTCTTTTTTTATTTCGTGGAAACGAAATGGGGTAAATGCCCAAATTCCTGCCTCAGAAATGCAGACCTCTCGAGTTCCCATGAAGCAGAAGTGTTTCGTTTGCCCGGCGTACCACGACTACCCCCTGGGTGCTGTCTGCAGGCTGTGTGGAGCCGGCGAGACGCTAAGTCACCAGACACTCGTCGCCGCCTCTTCACTGAGCCCTTCCACCCGGCCATCTTCAGATAACTCATATGCAAGGGCCTCAGCTTCCACGAAAATGCGGGTGAGCTCGATTCTTATAGAGGCTTCGACATACAACATTGTAAAAAATGCCTATTAAGTGAACGGTACACAACATTTCTCATCAAAGGTGCATTTTCCTGCCTGAGACCTGCATCCAGACCCTAGAATTAAGTGTCACTTGGGGAGAAGGAATTCTAACCTAAGAGCTCACAACGTTTGAGATCACCGAGTGAAGGATTTAGAAATCACATTTTCACTAAGACAGAAGCGACAAGCCCGCTGGTTGTGATTATAAATATGAAGACACATCCAAGCATCTTTCTCATGAATTCGGAACTGCAACTTAGCAGGCGCCGTCCTGCGTCCTTCCTTCGCTCTGAAGCACACGCACGTGCGAGCCCGTCACAGCTCACTGGTGGACGGAGGGCGCGCTGCCCAGCGTGAGCGAGACAGGTGTCAAGGCTCGGCGAACGCACATGGTGAGCGCGGGCTCACGTCTCCGCATTGGAAGGAAAGGGCCGCGCACACACGCGCGTGCACACACGCTCCAGCCCTGCCTTTCACTCTGTCTACGTGGACCCTTCTGCCTCCGGCGCTTACAGCCCCTCAACCGGCCAGGCAAGCGGAACCCCCATTCGCTCCCCAATCAAGCGACAACTCCCCCATCTGACGAGCAGAGGCCAGGGGCCTTGCCCACTCACACTTGTCTGTCAGCCGGGCTGACAGCATGGGAGGGGGCCTCCCCCACCTCCCCCTGCCCATCAGCTCGGCTGACAGGTGCAAGCAGGCAAGAGATGCCCCCACCCCCCAATTCATGGCCATCAGCACATCTGACGGACGCAGGCGGGCAGGGGCGTCCCCAGGGCCTGTCGGCGGACGGGGCGGACACGTCTCCGCCCTGGGTGGGACCCGCGCTGCGGCTCTCCCTCAGGCTCGGCTGACTGGTGGGGGCGGGCGCGGGCTCCCAGCTGTCCCGGCGTCTGACAGGGCGACTCCGCTCACCCACATCGGCACAGTCACGCCTCTGGCCGGCCTGTCTGGGTCGTGTCGGTTGGGGATTTAGACAGGCGTGTGAGCGCCTATGGGGAGAGAGGGCAGAGAGAGCAGAGAGCCGGGGGGCGGGGGGGGGGGGACCGGCGTGGTGGGCAGCGGGGACAGTCTCTGGAGAGCGCCCGAGGGGAGAGAATGGGTCAACAGGTTTCAAGTCGGATCGGTCACTGACCAAGACGTTGATCCCACAAAGAAAGTCCTCGCTGGACACCGACAAACACAGCAGGTTTCCTTGATGTTTTTGTCAAGCAGCCTGAGCGAAGCATCTGAGCAATCACAGTGCACCTCGAGAAGCTAAATGCCGGGGGGGGGTCCCCTATCGTCCTCGTCAGTATTTAGTGAACACATACTTTGTGCCCAGCCCTGAATAATGCCTCGTCCCGAGTCCCTGAGCCCCACATTTCCTGCGGACACTGCGTCCTCCCGTGCAGGCCCTGGGCGGACCTGCCAGAAAGCCCCACAACGGGCCACGGGCGTCTGCCTGCCGGCCTGCGTTTACACTGTCATAACACCACGTGGAAATTTAACAGAATCGTTCACGATTTATGACATTAAACAAAAAGTATTATTTTATTAGTCTTAGAAAATAGTGTGGTTTCTTGCACTCGTGTGGGCTACACACACAATTCTGAGCGGAAAATTCCCCCAAATACCAAGTTTTCCCTGAAAAGACCAAAAGAAATGAATCGAACAAAAGGTAACGTTCACAGGATAAAGGGCCGTTTATTTTAGCTTCCTCCAGGGTCTGGCTTCAAGTTCCGTACTTTACGCTCAGGTTTTAAACAGATCAGAAACTTTCAACACGATCACACAGGAAGTCGTTTTCCACACACACAAATGCCTCGGCTGTCAAATGCGGGGAAATAATGGTTTTCACAAGCACATGCGGTGTCTACACCTCAAAGTCAGGGTACAAAAATCTCCTGCCCTGAGTCGGAAAACACCCTCCATCCCTGTCGCATTCTCGCAGGCGACGGCGTCACCTTCAGCCTCCCCTGCGCTTCGGGGCTTTGGGTCCGCGGATTCCAGCGCGACCTGGACACGGATGTCCCCTCGGCGGAGGGCGGCCTCGTTCTGCTGCGGCCTCGCATTCCAGGGTCTCAGCGGGGCGTTCTGGAGACTTCTCTCAGCCACGGCCCTCCCTCTGCGCGCTGGGAAGAGCATCCGTGGGCGGCCGGGCTGCGCTGCCCCCGAGCCCAGCGCCTGCGCAGCGAGGGCTGGAGCCCGCGGCCGGACATCGGGCCGCGACGGCGCCCTGGCGTCTCCTCCGCGGGCGGGGGTGACCGCAAGCCGGCGCCGCGCTGCCCGGGGGCGCGTTTCCCGCTTTTCCTCCCGTTATTACTGGCTTCGCTGAGGCAGGAGCGACCAGCGGGGGCCGGGCGGGCTTTGCGGGGCCCCGAGCTGCGGTCAGCCCCGCGTGGCCGGGCCACCCGCCCGACGCGCCGTCCCTTCCCATTCACAGGTCCTTCTTTGGGGAACAAATAACACCCTGAGAGTTGAAGTAGTGAGTGTATCAATTAGTTACACCTTCGGGCTCATTTATTTCATCCAATTTATGTCATTGTATTGTGGCTCATTGGGCCGGACAAGAATTTCATAAGATCAGTTGATTTTGCCCCAAACCACCGAGGAGAAAAAGCACATTTGAGATGAGGAAACGCGACTCAGATAGAGAAGTTTCTGCACAAATTTCCGTGGCTGGTAAAGGGGATCCGGGGACCCGGGCTCCTGCTTCCTGGGCATCTGATGAGAGGTCGGGAGACCAAGGGGCCATCCTGGGGGTGACCCGCGGTCGGGGGAGGCGCTGGGGTACACGCCAGGTGCCCTTACTGCACAATTTTATACTCAATAATTTATAGTTCCAAGTTACAAAACAGTACAGGCTCTTCAAAAAAATGAGAGACACAGAGAGAGAGAGAGAGAGACAGAGACAGAGACAGAGAGAGGGTGGGGGGTTGTACATCTGTTTACCCCTAGAAGTTAACGCGACTGCGCGTTTAAACTCCTGTGGCTGAATTTCTCGGGTTTCTACTCGAGGGCCGACCGCTGTAACCTCAGCGGCAGGCGTCACCCAGCATGGAAGGAACTTTCTGGGGCCCAGGACGTCACGCACACACACCCCGACGGCTTCCTTGGGACCCAGGCACGTGCCGTCGGGGCGGCGGAATTTCGGGGGCGGGGCCCGGGTTCTACGCCGCGTTTCAGCTTCAGCCGTTGGTCTCCGGGTGCCCTGCCCAGGGGCGCCCCCTTCGCCGAAGCTCGCAGCCCTGGTGGGCAGCCTCCGTGTTCAAGCCCGAGACCTCGGTGTCGCTTTGACGTCCCAGTGGCAGGCCCGTTTCGGACGAAACGCCAACCCCGACTTTCGGTGGCCGGGGACTCTGGAGGTTTGGGGGCGGAGGCGCGGACGCGCGGCGCGTGCGGGGGTCTCAGCGCCGCGGGCGAGGCCGGCGCGAAGCACCGCGCGGGGACCCCGGCGACAGGGCGCGGCCCGCGCGGGTCTCCGACCCGACCCTGCAGACAGGAGGCCGCCCGCGAGAGGAGCCGCCGCCGACGGACCGCTGGCCGGGGACCCCCGTGGAAGTGCCGGCCCCCACGCGGGACTCAGCGCGCCCCAGAGTCCGGTGGTGGCGCGGGCCGCGGCAGGCGTGGTCCCCGAGCCCCCCGGCGGGACACGGGGCTCCCGGGCCCCTAAGGACTGCTTACTGTGACACGGCAGCACCGCTGTCACCTCCACGCGTCACCTATTTTCAACCGGCTATCCTGACCCATGTCACAAACCGCGTTCGCCACAGAGGAGGGGGCTTGACGGAGTCACAGCCGCTCAGCGCTGAGAGGTGTGACGCCGCCCGAGCCCCCCACGGGGCGCCCACCGCGCTGGGGTACCCAGGGAAGGGCCCTGCGGGCACAGCCGCCCTCGGCCGGGCCTCGAACCCACGCCCCACCGAAGCCGGGGCTGGGCGTGGCTCCCTCCACCTCACCATCCACCCCGCGGAAATGTCCCATCATTTCATTGGTCAACTGTCGCCTGAGAAAGTGACACCTGAGGAATAGACAGTCCCCTCCTGGGCCGCCCGAGGGGCTCGAGCGTGTCCCATCCTGCCCTGTGTTTGCACAGGTTGCCAACACTCAGGTGGGAGAGGCAAGGAAGCCCCCTCCCCACCCGGTCCCCAGTGGGGACCCCAACACCACTTTCCTCCCCCGCTCCACACCACGTCTCCACAGTGGTGCAAAGGAAGGCGATGTCAGCAGTAGCAGTCACCCCCAAAATAAAGATGCTTTAGGGGGAAAAGGCCTGTGGCTCCATTCTCCTGCCTTATTTACTGAGCTCTGAGTTTCCACAGCATTATTCTTTAGCCCTTGAGGAAGTAATACACTCTCGCCCTCAAAATGCTGTAAGTAGTCGATAATCCATTATTACAGTAAGCCGTTCACTCTCACAGTAATTATCTAATAACCCCTTATAAGAGACCGTGGCTTCCTAATCTGTTTATAATTATCATTTCAATGATCCCACACATTAATGTCTGACCTTCAGCAACTCTGACCTGATCTTAATTAACTCTAATATCAAATCATCGCCACATAAGAAACTAGCCATGACCAAATGGATGAGCCCCAGGTACAGCTAATTTCTGGAGCAATTATCTTTTCATGTAGGGAGATTTAAATGATTATCTGCACAATTTCACACAGTTTTATGTAATTCTGCGACATTATAAATTCCGTTTTAAATCATATTTCAAAGGCAGGGCTCCACAGTCTGGTTTGGCCTAGCGTTCGTAAGT
>CM053501.1:100704853-100723888 GCA_028627145.1 Eidolon dupreanum
GACGGCAGCTCCCACGACGGTGTCCCCAAGACCCACCCGGAAAGCACAACAGGCCTGACGTCTTCCCCACTAACGGAAGACAGATGAACTCCTAAACCACTTGGTAATTCTTCCCTTTTCTACATACTTTCAGGTAACCTTAGTACAGTAAAACAGTTCGTGTAGTTAATGCCAGAAAAGCTCTTAAACGCGTCCAGAAATCAAATGTATAAGATAAATTGCAGAAATGAAATGAGAGTGTGTCATATGCTTCATGTCCAACCTTACATGCGAAGCTTCAGTTCCATCCAAGATATTAGTGACCTTAAGGGACAAAACGTTTAATTCGCTGTATGGAATCAATCCCTAGCAAAGAAAAACCATGCACGGGCACCATCCCGCTGGGAGGGGCAGGCGGTTGATGGCCGGGACCAGGCCTCGTCAGTCTCGGGGGAAACTAGGGGTGCAGAACGAGGCTGCAGAGCAAGGCCAGGGACAGGGGCCTTCCACACGTGAGGCGTTGTTTAATATTCATCTTGAAAACCAAATTAAGGACTGTTTAAAGAGTGTTTGCATTAAGAGATTGGATTTGCTTTAATTATTTGGTTGTTGTTCTTATACAGCACGTTAATTAAATGAAAATCAGCTTTTACTAGATTTCATTTCTTTTAAAAGGCAGATCACTGAATTATTAAGTGGGAGCATCCGCGGGCAGGTCGGGCGCTGCTGGGCGACGCCCCCTCCCCACCCTGGGGAAGCGCCTTCCTGGGGCGGCGCGGTCAGACTCCTAGACCGTCCTTGTGGTCACCTGGCTCGCAGCCGTGCGTCTGCGGTCACTTTCAGGTGCTTTTAGGGGCTCCCGCATGACCACGTGGGAGCCACGACGTCCCCACCGCGGTGGGCAGCAGGCATGCGCTGGGGCGCTGGGGTCCGCCCACCTCGCGTCTGCGCCCTGGATGCCCGCAGAGCGTCTGCGCCTCTGGGTCCCCAAGTGTCCCAGCGTCCAGGACTGGGGCGGCAGCTCCACTCCGGGAGCCCGGCCGGCGACCTGAGGGCCAGCCCCCACGGTGGAGGGAGGCCGGACGCCCGCGCGGCGGCTGAGGACCCGCAGCCGGCCTGAGTCCTCCTGCGACGGCCCCGCGGAGCGCGCGCCACGGCCCGCGAGGCGGCTGGTCAGCGCGGTGCGCTCCTTCCGCCGCGGGTCCGCGGAGCTGTGGCAGCCTCGAGGGAGCCCCGCTCCAGGGCAGTGCTCCCGGCTCAGTGAGGACGCTGCCCCCCACCACCAGCGGGTCTCTAGGGCCCACCCAGGGGTGCCCGGCGGAAAAAAGCGAGCAAATGCGTGCATGGCCCCGAGGAGCCACATCCCCAAGGGTGGAGGGTGGGATGAGGAATGAGCCGGCTGGGAGCCAGGACCCCATGCCCACTGCCCTCCGGTAGCCTGGCCGGTGGCCTGACTTGGGCCTGCGGCCCCCACCCGCCCGCCTGGCGGCTCTGACCACCCTCTCTGGCTTTCCAGGCCCTTCTCGAAGCTCCTGAATGAAAACTCCAGTGGCTCAACATAATGACCCAATGAGCCCAGCAGCCACCACCCCTGCACCCAGGCCCACCCAGCCTTGCCGGCCCCGTGCGGCCACAGCCAGCCCCGTGCGGCCACAGCCAGCCCCGTCCGGCCACAGCCAGCCCCGTGCGGCCACAGTCAGCCCATGGCACTGCTGTTGTTGGTCTCCTGCTTCCAGTGTTTAAACGGAAGTCAGGCACAGGTTCTGAGGGCGCTGGTTACATCTAACAGGCGCCCACGTTTTCAGAGTAAAAATCTTCCCGTGTGACGTCGTTGGCACAAACACGCCTACAAGGCAGGAGAGCAGAGTGCCGAAGCCCACGTGGCATCCGAGCACACCCGGGGACACGTGCAGTGAGATGCCACCTGCCAGCCCACGCTGGGAGCCTCCCCCGCCCTGTGCCAGCCAGGACCCCATCGCCCAGGCCCGGGAAGCGGCCACCGGCCCTCCCGTGTTCCCCGAAGCTCAGCTGTCACCCCTTCACCCCACTCAGCATGCAGGGAACCTCGGGGTTCGCGTATCTGTGCACCAGGAAATCGGACAAGCACATTCTCAAAAAGCATGGTGCGCCACTAATCCTCACTGATGTTAAAACTTTCTTTTTTAGCAAAACAAAAACTGTTGGGTGAGCACCGTACTCGACGTCAATAACAGAAGGAAAATAAATGTGAGAACACGCTAAATAATCGCCCGGCGGTACTTGCGCTAATGACCGTGAACTTCTCCTATGCTAATTTTTCTCTGCACTTTTAATTACCGATCAATAATACTTTGCAGTTGACATTTAAAAATGCTGAACCACATGTAGCAACACAGACTGAGAGGAAATCTACAATGCGGGACCGATTGGCCAAATCAATAAACTTTGCCGTTTAACAAATAGTAGCATGTAAACAGTCACCAAGATTAGTAAGCCTGGAGACTCGGCCCGAGGACTTAATTATTGTTTAATAACACAAGCCGCGTTTCCCTCACAGAAGCCCTCTGCTGGGAACCGCAGGGCCACCAAGGTCCCCGGCCCAGCCGTCCAGATTGGCCCCCTCAGCTGCGGGGAAGGGTGCCTGGAAACGCAGGGCCTGATGGTCTGAGGGAAGGCCCTTCGCGATGGGCATTCTCCTCGCTTAGAAGGAATTCCTCGGAGAAATCGGACGGCCCACTGAGTCATACGGGCATTCGATAGAGGTACGGGGTTTTGAAATCGTCCTCTTGTGAGCGTACCAACATTGTGTCGATCGTTCATTCAGAATTGAAGGAATGGATGCCGGGACGTGCCCACTGGCCTTGGGGGATGCCAGGAGCAGGAGGCCTGGGCTCCCAGGCCGACCCAGGGTAAATCGGTCCCCGTAGGGCTTGGCGGGGGGGCGTCCGCCATCTTCATCCTTCTCGTTAGCAATGCTAACAAATCCAGACCTTAGGGATCCCCGGCGTGCAATCTCTGAAACCCCAAGACCGCATGGAGGCGGAGCGGTCCACAGTGGCCGGGCTGGCCATCTCTGGGCAGCCGGCCATCAGGGCGTGCGTTTGCAATGTGACAGTCGTCCATGACCCGCGGACCTTGTCCTGTGACTCAGCGACTGTCCGCGAAATGTTTGCTGAGTAAGAACTGAAGTCCGCGTAAAAGATGTGGGCTCAGCCCGCGGCTGCCGCGTCCCCGGCTTCGGGACCCGGTTCCGGGCATGGACCGTCCAGACGCTGCCTTCCGTCCCGTTTACATAACAGCATCTCGGCCGCCCAAGGAGGGTGCCGGAATTCATTTAACCTGCGGAATCTGAATTTATTTTGATTAAAACAAAACTACAGAAGCAGAAGGAAGAGCACGCTGGCGGCCACGGGTCTCCCCTGGTCCCCCAGACTCCCGGAGCCAGGGGACTGCGGGTGTTCTCGCCGTCCCATCAACGCTCTCTTCTCCAAAGACGTCACGAGGCCACGCTGGGGCTGCCCCCAGCACTGGGCTCCGCTCTGCCCAGGCCCTCTGCACCCGGGCTGGCTTCGCGGTGGCCTCGGCACCCTGCCTCTCACGGCCACCCGCCAAACCCCACACATCCCTCAGGAACTGGTTTAAACCGGCCATTGGCTCCAAAGTCTTCTCTCTCTGTCCCCCAAGCCTGGGTAGACGCCTCCCTCCTCTGGAGCTTGGTGGCCATTAGAGGTCAGCTTCTGGTGACCTCGGAGAGCGGAGGACAGGGAAGGTCAGGCGGGAGGCTCCCAGACAGGGACGGGCGTGGGCGAAGCGAGCTCCCCGGGGACAGCGGTTGGCACTGAAGTGTCAGGTCAGGGTTTCTGCCAAGGTCAGGAAACGTTCACGGACTCAAATCTCCTTTCTCACTTGTGAGACCGTCCAGAAAGAATCACGAGAAACGGCTACAGAAATGTCAAAATGCATTCGTCATAGACAGCTGGCTCCCTCGCGCCTAGAAATAGGAGTTACTAAGTATTTGGTGAACACATCCTTTTGGATTAAATTTTAAAAATCGAAATATTTGCACTCACATTTTCAAACAAACAAGACAGCCCTCAAGGCCGTGAGCTTCCAGCTTCACGGACACTCACCGCTGACGAGGTCGCTGGTCAGACGTCCCTGAGAGCCAGCACCAATGGGCGTTTCTTCCCCTGTTGTTTCCCAGGCTGATTAAAATGGACTCAGGCAAGGTGGAGGAAGGAAGGGTTCGAATAGGTGCATTGTCATCGCACATGGCAGCGCCATGGCCTGGGGAGTCGTCATTGGTAAAATCCGCCCCCCATGAGGTGGGGCTGCCAGCGAGAAGCCGTCTGGCCCGTGACAGGGCCAGTGGCTTTTGCGACTGTCTTCTCTTAGAATAAACAGAACCTTCCAGTCACTAGAGCATCCTGTAAAATGCCTCAGTGCTAAAACTCTTTCTCCAAAAAGAAGATATTAAAAACGTTTTTTTAATGTAAAAGGATAATCTTATGGTGTCATGTGACAGGAAGACATCCTGGACGTGGGGAGGCCACCAGCAGCTGTCAGGGACACAGGCCCTATGGTGACCCTAGGTCTAGTTTCCCTGTTAAGTTTTCAAACAGCAAAATTTGAGGGCACTCATTTTTTTGATTTCTTCGTCACGCCCATAAAGTACAATATGAAAATAGAACTCGAGTTTGGAATAGAAAAATGTAGACCCAGAATTCCTCCGACCGGCTGTTTGAGCCTTAGGTCTCTTCCGCAATGTCCAAGTTTGGCTTCGCCACAGCCACCACGTGTGGAGGCCGGGGTGTCACGGTGGTCTGCACGTGACCTCATGTGCCATCTGCTTTTACTTAGCCATCACAACCAAATTAGCTTCTGTGGAAGTCAGTTGACAATTTAGATAAAGATACATCAAAATAATAAGCAAGAAAATGTTGCTTAAATAGGCGAAGAGGCCTCCGGAAGCCGGGGACTCTGCGGCCAGGCGCGCGGAGACGCGGAGCGCGCGGAGACGCGGAGCGCGCGGAGACGCGGAGCGCGCGGAGACGCCGAGCGCGCGGACCCGCTGGCGGCCGCCGGTGGGCACCACGCCCCCCGCCCCCGGGCGGATGGTTCAGGGGGACGGGCCAGCGTCTGGCTGAGAGGCGGCTCCCGCTAGGGGGTGCAGAACACGTGCCAGTGGTTCAAATCCTGGTTTCATCTTCCTGCAGCGTCAAAGAAGTCGGTCGATGGCGCTGCCAGGCCTTCCAGGGCCCACAGCTTCGATGGTGGTGAGAGACCGCGGACAGAAGAGGAGGTGTGGCAGACCGGGACACACGTGGCCTGCAGGAAGTGGCCTGGCATAGAGATCATGGAGGTAAACGCGTGTGCATGCACACGCACGTGTGTATGTGAGCACGTGTGTGTGAGCTCCCATGTGCATGCATGTCCAGGGCGTGTGAGCATGTGCTGTGTGTACGTGTGCGCGCACCTGTGCGTGGATATGTGCATGCGTGCGTGTGCAAGGATGCACCCTTAAGTACGGGGGTGGTGGGGGGGGGGTGGAGGGACATCCGCCCTGGGAACTGTCGCGTGCGCGCCCTCACTGCACACTCCCCTGCGGAGGGCTATTGCAAACGTTGCTCAACTACGGAAACATTTTCTGTCCCGCCCCTTCCAGCCCAAAGCCTGTCCCCCGGGGAGCCGGAGGGAGGAGGTGGCCGCGCCCAGCCCGCGTGCTGCGGCTATCGCATGGTTCCTCCGCGTCCTGAGTCCCGGGTGGGAGCCCCGGGGCCGCTGCACGCTTTGCAGCGGGGCCCGGGTCGAGCACCCTCTCGTGCGCGCGCCCGCGCCCCACGCAGACTGCGCGGCTCCCAGGGGCCTCCGCCCCTGCAGGAACCGGGCGGGAGCGGCCCGACGGCCTCCAGCCCAGGCTCCTGGCCCTCGGCCACCGCCAGCTGGCCCTGTGGCTTCCCGGGTGGCAGGAGCCCAGGGATTCCTGTGAGAGCGCTGGGGGCTGGTCACCCACCTCCTTGGTGCAGGGTGGCGGCACCTGTGCACGCCAGCGGCAGGCGGGGAGGACGCACGGAGCGATGGCCGGGTGTCGGCTTCCGCGGGGACTTCCCTGCCGTCGGGGCGGCAGCAGCGCAGGCGGGAAAGCCGGGTCTGCAGACGGGGCTCCCCGGCAGGGGCGAGACCCGGGCGGACGGCGGGTCGCGCCGACCAGCGCCTGCCGTGACCGTCACGGTGAAGCACGGCAGGTGGCCGCTGGAGCCCGAAGCCAGCCAGGCCCTCCTGACCCTCGGAGCCTGTCGCCGGGGCCCGATGAGGAAGGGGCCCGCGGAGCAGCTAGGTTAAGGCTCCGAGGTGGGCGACGGGGGGCAGAGCAGGAAGCCTCGGCCCGGTGGATCCCGCCGTCCCGGGAAGGGCGGCCTGTGGCGGAGGCGAGAACCCGGGAGGTCCGGGGCCAGCCCCGGCGGGGGCCCCCGCAGCGGGTTCACCCCGCCTGCCCTCTGTTCCCAGGCGACATGCGACATGGACGTGCCGGATGGTCCCTCCTCGTAGGGCAAAGCTCCATTTTACATAAAACGGGGTCCGGGGCGTTGGGGGAGCGTGAATGAAAGCATCGCAGCGCGTTTCGGCCGAGAACCTTTCATCGGCCAAACGGATCTTTCGCGCCCTGGACCTGACGTCAGAATGCCTCAGCGGCCTTCGGGACCCGCACCCCGACTTCGCGGCTGTGCTCAGAGTGCTCTTAGCCGCCTCGCCCGAGCGGGCGATTTCCACCAGCATCAGGGGACGGGATAAACCACGTGGACGCAGGGGACACTCGGAATCAGTGTCCCCTGAAGCCGGAGGCCAGGGGCGCTGTCGGAGCCCCGGGAGGCCCGTTCTCAAAGGAGGGGTCCCGACCGCAGCCACCCAGTACCCCAGAGAGGCAGAGGGGGAGGGTGGGGGAGAGGAGGGGGAGGGAGGGGAGGGGGAGGGGCGCCACACAGGCCGCTGCAGGGAACGATGGCTTTGGAAAATGTCTACCGAGGCAGGTGAATCTGAGCCTCGTGGGCTTCATTTTTCTAACTGCTGCAGATTTTCATGAGATTGTCTTAAATGTAGCGTTACTGCCTTTCAAAATAATAGCTATTTACCTGCTTACGTTACCAAGAGTCCAAAAGCTGGAATGCCAATGCATTTGGGAAGGGGAAACGCGCTGCTCAGAAAATTTGGCACCGGCCACAAACCAGCTTGCTCTGCCTTTGGCGCTGGCGTCTGGCGATGCGTGCTGGCCGAGCCCGCCGGTGGGGCGCCCAGCGGTGACTGGGCAGGACCGAGCCACCCCAAAACTGGCCTGCAGGGCTCCCACCGCCGGGTGGGGCTCAGCACTCCCCACTTCTGGGACTTGCCGTGGCTACATCTCGGGGCGGGGGGGGGGGGAAGCACCCCAGCCTGCATTCTGTTCTCATCTCTTCAGGAACATCGGTACAAAAACAAGGAGCAAATGAAGCACGCAGAATGAGAGCAAGCATTCACCCCGCGCCGGCACCCTCGGGCTGCAGTCTGGGGTGCGATCGCCCGCCGCCAGCCTCACTCCCCCGCAGGCCCCAACCCTCCGCCAGCGTCCGGGCGTTAATGATTAAGTCCTCTCAGTAATCGCTGAGCGGCGATGGTGCGGTCGGAGCTCAGCGCTGCGCTACCTCCCGTCGCCGGACACTTAACTGCCTTTGATCTTATCGCACGGCAGATATAGAACTGAAATAATCACCATTTAAATATATTAGCTTGTTTGACATAGGCACTACACACTAGGAAAATCAATAATGATTATACAATCGCCAGATACAATGTAAACGGCATACCGCAAAGTCTTTACCGGGCGAGATAACATCACAGAAGTCCCCACCAGAGTCAATAGCCATTAGTTTTTAAGAGTGGCCACTTGAACTTGCGTGTGGGGGTGTGTGCGCTGGAGCCGGGTCACCCATGGCTGTGGGGTCTTAAAATAGCTGAGGTTCAAAGACATAAAGAGAAGGCTCCGTGGTGGCCAGGACTGACTGCGCTTCTGAAATCTCGGTTCTGTTTCTGTTGAAACTGGGAAGAGCCCTTTGCATTCTGCTCGATTTAATTTTAAAAAAATTCTGACGTCTAAGGAGGCCATTCACAATTATAATCCTATTCAAGTGTCCCAAACACTCGTGACAACACAGAGAGCTGAACCTGTGAACACTGGCACCTAACAGCACCCACTAAAGCTGAATTTTGGTCACAAACCCCATATGCCTCTCTCAGCCCAGTGGGGAGAAAACCATGACAACAAGTGCATCCTGTGTTATTCGCTTGACATCTCATAGGTGAATTTTCACCACTGAGTCATTCGGGAGAGAAAACACCTTCCCCTCAGGAAGACGTCCGCCGGAGCCCCTGGCACCCGGAGCCTCGTCTTGGCACCCGGAAGTTCGTGAATGGCACGCATTCCAGGCCGGCATTGGAGAATTAGGCAGCAAACGCAGTGGATGCAGTTATCAGCTTTCCAGATTGATCTCGGGCGGTCAGGAGCCACAATGATCAGTCTGTTCCTGGGCCTCCGAGCCGAGCCGGGAAACGCTGGTGCCGATTCTGTCAATATGCTGGTCCCTCTCTGCTGCCCAGACGCCATTCCAGTGGGCCGGGCCACACAGACATCCATCCAGGTGGCAGCCGATGGCCCCCCGCTCTGCTGAGAGCCATTGAGAGGGTGGGCGAGGAGGCTGAGACGGTCGGTGTTACTCCTCTGTTTGCGTCCATCAGGGCTGGCGGCTCGGCCCGCTTGAACCCTAAGCAAATACCACGGGATGAAGAGAAAAGTCCAGTGGAAAATAGGGTACCGCCGGTGCCGTCCTCCCGGAAAATTGAAAGCTCTCGGAGGGAACCGGCCCTCACTGCAGGGCCCTCGTCCACTCCCCTCCCCACCCAGCTGTCGAATTTACTGTTTAAGCCTTTCTTTGTAATCACAGGATTATGTACTTCATCACCCTCCCCACCCCCATCATTCCAGCTAATGGTTTTAAGGGGAGAGGAAATCACTTGTCCTCGAAGCCAGCACTTGACACTTTTATGGGTCGTTTGTAATGAAGCTATTCTTTGGCTTTAATGGAGACCTTGATTCCGGCCAGTGAGAATAATTGTCAAAAGGTGATTAATTAAATATTCACTTCTCCCCTATAAAATTGATCAACATATTACATTACACTGCTCCCAAAGTTATTTTATTTCTTCATTTGACTTCAAATTCTATGCATTTAAACAAGCCTTAAAATGGAGCCATATAATTTACTACATATTAATTATACATACATACTGACCAAAGTCAGAAAAAAATGTTTTACACCTTTTTTAACTCTGTAAAATGTGCCACCATCACTCACAGCTCTGAGAAATGCTGTCTCAGAACTAAAATGTCTCGCGCTGGCTTCCCGCACGTGTGCAGGGCACTGACCGGTTAGCGGGGTTTAATTCCCGGAAACATGTCGCTTCACGTGGAAGAGATTTCCAAGGCAAAAGGTGATATTACCAAACTTAATCGATGTACAAAGTTACGGCTTTAAAATGTCATCCCGGGAAGAGAGACGCTTTGGCGACCTTTGCGGGTCTGTCGCTTGAAACAGGTGAGGTCCAACAGCTGGGATGGGGTAAGGGACAGGGAAGGGACGTCCGTAGGCTGGGGACTTTGCCGAAATAAAAATAAAGTTTGGGGCTCCATCGCTGCCACAAATCTAGAGCTTTCATCCACTCCGATGTTTGATGGTCAGAATAAGTGAACGCCAAGTCTTCCTGGAAAATCCGCCGTTCCTGCTCGTTCCCCCCACAGCATCCCGGCCGCCCTGGCCGCGGAGGACCGGCCAAGCCGAGACCCGCACACGAAACCCCGCGACTCTCAACTTCAGACGTCAGACGCGGTTCCAGAGACGCCCGTGAGGCTCGGAATCGATGAGGCATCGTGACTTACGTTTTATAAAATCTATGAAAATAGAAATTATGAAAAAGAAAAACAATACTCTGGTTTCTGTAGACCGCATTTCTGCCCTTGACCGAGGAGTAACAGGCATGGAATGGATGACGTCGTTCTGCCTCGGACAGACACGGCACGGCGCCAGCTTATTCAGCGACGACAGAGGAAGCAGGAGCAGGCAGCCCCCGGCGCCCGGAGCCACCGGGGGTCCCGGACCCCGCGGAGTGGCTGGAGGAGCAGGCGCAGCCCGGACCCAGGGCTCCGCCTGGCCCGGCTGGGCCCCTGACCGAAGTTTGCATGACGTCCGTGCACAGACTTTCCGAAAGGCGACTACGTGTGCCGACCCCCAGTCTCACTGCAGTGGTCAATCGTCCCCCTCTTTTTTCCAGGCTGTTAAAATGTCACTGAGCGAACATAGTAGGTTAAAAAAAAAAAAATGATGAGCAAAAAAGCTGATATTTCAACTCAAACAAACTTGCTATTCGTAGCTTCAATCACGTGGGCCTGCCGTGGTCAAGCTGGTTTCGGCGGCAGCTACGGAACGAACCCCACAAAGGGATCGAGTTTAATCACCCAGGCCCAGGCCGTATTGATTTGGGGACTACTTGCAATGACTATATAAATAAACCATTTCTTTGCAACTGTATCTACAGCCGGTCATGAACCCGAAACCTTCACTACCTGGTCCAAAGTGAATTATGCCCTGCAGAAATAAATTAATAAAACGAACACAGCCGGGCTCCTCCGCCAACTTATTTTCACGTTTCAAGAGCTTAAAAATATAAAATCAATAATCATTTAGTCATAAGGGTAAATGAAGCGACATAACATCAAAGTATACCCTTTAGCCATTCAAGTCATCCTAGGTAATTTATCTCATCAAAAGGCAGTGGTAATAATCCCTTCCACTCGGAGACAAGCTGCCACACAGCTGCTGCATTATCCTAGAGTAAACAAGTTGGGAGAAAATATTAAAAATCAATATCTGTTTCCTTCTATCAGGCCAGATGGCGTCCATCCCACGGCCGCCCCTGCAAGGCGCCCGGAGTAGGGAAGCAGAGGAAGGAGCTCGCAGCGCAGCTCGGCTCCGTGGGGAATGACGGCCGGATTTCCTTAAAAATGCAGAATTTTACAACTGCAAAAATTTGCTGAAATCGGAATTACGGGGAAATTCTATTGTAGCCACAGGGCGCGAAAAGGAAGCGATTCAGCACCGCGGAACAAAACGTGCCCGCAGCTTCTCAGCCCAGGCGGCGGAGGGATTTATTTGATCCCTCCCTCCCTCCCTCCCTCCTCCCTCCCTCCCTCCCTCCTCCCTCCCTCCCCTTTCCTCCCTCCCTCCCCCTCCCTCCATCTTCCTTCCCTTCCTTCCTTCCTTCCTTCCTTCCTCCCTTCCTTCCTCCCTTCCTTCACGTAGCCTAGTGATCTTCAGCCATGCCGCTCGGGAACCAGGCCATCACAGATCACCCTGCTGTGACACGTCACAATCTCCCCCCAGGACACCTACTCAGCATTGTGACAGGCTCATATGTTCCCAGTGGCCCAAGGAGAAAGAGCAGGGCTTAAGGCCGGGAGGGGGGACAGCAGCGTGATCCCAGGCACCCTGGTGACAGACTTAGGTGCTGGACACCGTGGATACGTGAGCAGGAGAAGCCAAGGTTCAAGCCACTGAGCCCCACACGATGCGTGGGAGAAAAGGCTGGACCTGCCCTCTGAAAATCGGACTGCCCAGCGTGTGGGCGGCCCGCAGGCCCAGCCTGAGTTTTGTTACCTCTGGGGAATGGGGTGCGGGTCCAGCCCAGCCTCCGGAGCCCAGGTCTAGAGGCCGCGCCCCGACGCACCGTTTCCACTTCCTGTCCTCCGCTGCAGGCTGAATTGCGCCCAGGTTCCGATGCTGAAGCTTTAACCTCATACGGCGGCCTTTATAAAGAGGTAACTCAGGTTAAACGAGGTCAGAAGAGGGCCCCTAAGCCTATCGAGACCGCGAGGATGCCACCTGGGAGCCTAGGCCGCCCGCCGACCCTTCCCGGGCTCCCAGCACCTGCGTCTGTGCGCAGGTGGCAGGTGGAGTCTGCGGAGCGCGCGCCCAGCCCCGGACGCCGGGTGATGGGGGCGGAGCGTGCGACTGCGACGTCCCAGCCTGTGCCCACGCCTGAAGCCGAACGTGACGCCCCCCCCCCCGAGATTCCTACGCGGCGAGATGGCTTCATGGAGAGGCCGCCTGCACCCCAGTGAGTAACCCCTCAAAGGGACCCCCGAATAAATCTCTCCTGCCGTTGGCCCTGCCTTCCGTCGGGTTGGGGGCGGCCCCCAGAGTGTATTGATAACGCTATTTCTCACCCTCGGTCCCAGTCACTGAAATGCCCCCAGGACCCCAGTTACTCTTGTCTTTAAATCTGCGTCCCCAGCTTAAGGCCCTCGCTCGGTGTGTCGACAAGTGCTCGGCCACCTGATCCGAGTGTAGACATCGGGTATATAGGGGTAAAAACCCGGATCGCACCAGGCTGCGCCAGGACCCTCGCCACCGCGGACTTCCTGGGACTTTGCATTTAATCGAAGGGCTTACGCCATTTTCACGCACTTTCTCATTTAGAGATTCGCGATTCGTCACCTGGCTGCCATGGCGACGTTGCTTTGGTTTTAACCTGGGTGCACCCTAACATTCTCTCCTCGCTCATGCGATCTTAGGGTCTGTCCACATCTTGTTCCACCCTCGGGAATTCTCCACGTGGACCCTGCCTCTGGGGCAGTGAGTTGACGACTGTCATTCCAGAGAGGGTGGCCGACGGAGCGCAGGGAACAGAGGTCTGCAGGAGGCTTGCCTTCCCCCATCCTTCCGCGGGGCATCCCAGGGCCCCCGCACCCTGCACAGGCTCAGCGCTCAGAGCAGCTGCTAGAGCCGTGAAGGAGCCCCGGGTTCGCCCAGGTGAAGGACTTCTTTGTTATTCCAAGAACAGTCCAGATTTGAACCAAATGACAAGTCACACCAAGAGTCTAAAACAAGGTGTTCCCAGCAGCAGGGTTTGCCCTGATGGGGACAGGCCAGCTCCAGATGCCTCTGTAAAGCACCCCCCTCCTCATTCTCACTCGAGGACCCTCTCTCAAAGCGCCCCCGGACACTGCGTGCTGGGGGCTCATGATATCTGTAAAGGTGTTCTGTTCCTGGAATATATAACTTTTCTTCTGTGGAAACGATTAACTGAACTATTTGTATTTCCTTGGTTCAGAACCGAAAGTATAAACGTTCGGACTGTGAAGAAGTAGAATAGCAATCCTCAGAAATATCACATTTGTTTTCACACCATGCTGTATACCAAGTCATCAATGGATTACACATGAGGCTGGCAGAGAAAGTCACCTCAAAGCCCTCAAACACCACCCCAGACCCTGACGCATGGCTCCTCTCACCAAGATGGCTGTGAAGGTGGTATAGACTTCGTGACCGCCACCAAGCGTGACATGGGGCTTCGCCAATCTCTCAGGTGAGACTTCCGCAGGACAGTCCCTGGCCGATGGCACTCAATACCTCTCGTTCAGGAAACGTTTAATCACTGACACACTTCTCAGTGGACATTAAGAGCGTGAACTCTGCAGATCTCTGTGGTTGCTAAGAGACTGATATTGAACACTGGAAAATTTTCATCTATATCAGATATTTTTTTCCACGGCAGACAGGATCTTGAGATCTGCCGAGAGGTTTAAAATATGACTTTTACAGAGAGAAATGATCCAATTTCATAAACAGTAGTCTCTCTTTTCCAGAAAGGAGTCTCTGCATGTCTCATTTATTAATGAACTTGTGGCGTAGCACGGCGAGCGTGCGTGCTCTGCCTGGTGACAGTCACTACCTGGATTCTGTAACTGGATATTGGACCAGGGACAGATCTGCTAGATAATATTCTCCACTAAGACTTTCCCTTCCTTTCCCGCTTGTGTTAGATGAAGCTATTTCTTAAGCATACTTGAAAACTTGAATCAATGGACAAATTATAAGAATAACACCCATTTCTAAAATTGAGGCCAGAATGAATAATGAATATAAATGAACCTATATGCTTAAAAAAAAAACTGATCCACTGGTCAAAGACGGGTCCCCTGCCTCATCATCACCATCTCCATCACTCAGCTTAGATGGGATGATCTGGCAGCCGAAAAAGCAGCTCTGTTTTGTAACCGGGGATTTCCGCTTAATTCTAATCTACAGAGAAATTTATGCACATGGATTCTCATATAAGAAAATTAAATTTGGCCTAATTCGTGTTGGTGTTTGCCTTCCTCTCCCTAGGCAATGCTGTCTGTACTGTGCACCAGACACCTACCCATCGTTACGTACGTACACATGCAGGTTTGGCTGTTTGTTTGGTTTGGCCATTGATTTATTTTATCTTCAACTCTCTATGTTGTGCTTTTCCCACTCTATACCTAGTAAAAATCTAAAAAAGACTTCTAGAGGTAAAAAGTCAGTATCTGAAATGAAAAATCACTGGATGGATTTAGCAGATTAAGCAGCACAGCAAAGTATAATTTAGAGGGCAGAGGAGAGTTGGAGGGGGCAGGTGAGCTAACAGAAAAAGAAAAAAAAAAACACTACAAAAATAAAGTGTATGGAATGATTACGTTAATTGTGTTGTATAAATTACGTGTGTAGTCAAATAGACACAGTTGAGACGGGATATTTGAAAAGCAACATTTGGCAATAATTTTGAAATTTAAAAGTACATATGCCTTTTGACCTAGCAATTTCAGACCTGGAGCCCTTTAGCACAGAAATAAAATTATATGACCATATGTATAAAGATGTTGGTTATAAGATCACTGTAAATAGCGAACAATTAGAAACAATGTGATGTCATTCATTAGGTAAATGGGTGAATCAATTATGGGATTCTACCTTTGTGCCATGAAATATAATGCAGCCATCAAAAAATAATATGGAGCTATATACATGGCAGGGGGAAAGATTAGGGAACTGAAATATATATAATTTATTCAGATTATTTTATACAATTCCTATTTTATATGAAAGATATATAATTTATCCAATTATTTGAACAAATATAATTTAGCTGATTATTTGAACAAATATAATTTATTCGATTATTTGGACAAATATAATTTATCCAAAAAGAAGCACCAAGAGGGAGAAAAAAACTAAACAAACAAACAAAACTAGAGCCTCGGTGACTTATAAAAAATTTCTAACAATCTATGCAACTTTGGAATCACTAAAAGAGGAAAAGTGTCAGAAATATATTTAAGTAAATAATGATCAAAATTTTTAAAAAATGACAAAAACTCTGAACACAGAGATGGAAAAAACTCATCAAAGCCCAATCAGGAAGAATGCAGAGAAAACCAAACAAGGGAGCCGGAGGTTGAGGGTGGAGTCACGTGATGCAGGGGATGAAGGCAGCAATGAGGACAGACTCCTCCCGACGGCCGATGAGCGCCCGAAGACAACGGAAAACGCCGATAAAGTGCTGAAATGGGGAAGGGAGTCAACCTATAATTCTGTGTCTAGGGAAATATTTTTCAAAAATAAGGCAAAGTAAAGATTTTTTTCCAGATAAATAAAAGCTGAAGCAATTTATCACCAGTAGACATCTACTACAAGCCACGTTCGTTAAAATCTTCACGTCGAAGTTAAACAATGCTGAACAGAAACCTGGATCCACAAAAAGAAATAGAGAGCCCAGAAATGATGAATAGGTAAGTAAATGTAAAGTTCTTTCCCTCAAAAATTTAATTAATTAAAACAAGAAAGTTATTTTTCTCAATTTTAAAAAATTTAAAGAAAAATTGACCATTTAAAGCAAAGATATAATAACATATTATGAGGTTTATATCATATGTTTGAATAAAATACATGTCACTGGGAAATGGAAACACACTCAAAAGGGTCTTGCATTGTATATGCAGATATGATACTTAAATGTACATTCTATTGAATTAAAGTTTCATATTGTAAACTCTAAAGACCACTAAACTATATATAATTAAACAGAAGTATAACTAATAAGTCAGTAATGGAGACGAAGTGGAATAATTTTTTTAAAATCTCAGTCTAAAAAAGTCAGGAAAAGATAAACAAAGGAAATGGACAAATGGGACAATGAGCAATGTGATAGACTTAGCCAAACCATAACAATAGTTACATTAAATGTAAAAGATCTAAAATTACCAGTTAAATGGCAGAGATGTTTGTACCTCCTAGAAAAGCAAGACCCCACTATATATTGTCTATAAGAAACGAGCTTCAAATATTAAACAGAGCCAGGTTAAAATGAAAAGACAGTGAAGGGCATATAATGAAAACACTAACATAAGAAAGCTAAAGTGACCATCTTAGTATCAGACAATGTAGAATAGGAATAGATAGGTAGGTAGATAGATAGATAGATAGATAGATAGATAGATAGATAGATGATAGACAGACAGATAGATATGATGGACAGAGACAGAGACAGAGACAGAAACAGAGACAGAGATTGGTCTATTAATTAAGAAGATACAACACTCTTAAGTTTGCATGTCCCTAATAATAGGTGTTGAAGTATATGAGGAAAAAATCTGACATGGTGGTATTAAATTAGAAATAAACAGTAAGAATACATTTATGTCCCCAAGTATTTGGGGAGTATACAAGATATGTTTAAATTATCCAATGGGTCAAAGAAAAGGAAAAACAAAAGAAAATTAGAAATATTTTAAACTAAAATTTTAAAAATAGCATAAAATTTTGCAGGTATAGCAAAAGCAGTGCTTAGAAGGAAATTTATAGTATTAAATGCTTGTGTTAGAAGAGAAGTCTAAAAATCCATAGTCTAAGGCTTTACTCTTAGAAGCAAAAAAAAAAAAAAAAAGTGGAAGAATATCAAAGTAAACCCAAAATGAGAGAAGGTGGGGAATAATAAAGACCAGAGCTAAAACAGTGGAAAAAAGCATAACAATAGGGAAAAATCAATGAAACCAAAAGTTAATTCTTTGAAAAAAAAATCAGTAAAATTTGTGAATCTGGTTGACTGAAGAAGAAGAGAAGATATAAATTACCAATACCAAGAATCAAAAAGAGCCCATCACTTCAGGTCCTACAGACATTAAAAAGATAATAAGGAAAGATTATAAAGAGCTTTATGCCAATGCTTTGACCACTTAGATAAAATGGAGACATTTCTTGAAACATATCAAATATAAGAAAGCTGTAAAAATTTGAATAGATATGTATTTATTTAAAAATTAAATGTACAATTTAAAATCGTCCCACGAAGAAAATTTCAGGCCCACATGACTTCAGCGATAAATTTTATCAACATTTTGAGAAATTTATAATAATAATAATAAAATAACATAATGATACACAAAATATTTGAGAAAATACAGAAGGAAAATACTACCCAATGCATTTTATGATATCAGAACTACCTTGATACCAAGATACCAAAACCAGACAAAAACATCAAAAGAAAGGAAAACAACCAAAACTAATTATGCAAAAGAACACAAATTCCTTTATAAAATATTAACAACTAAAATTAGGCAATAAAAGAAAAATATACTATGACCAAATGGAATTCATATCAAAAATTTGAGATTCATGTTTGAATGTCAATCAACATTATGCACCATATTATCAAAATAAAGAAGAAAATGTATGTAATTACGTCAATAGATGGAGTAAAAGCATTTGACAGAATTGAACAGCCATTCATGATTAAAACTCTCAACAAACTGAAACAAGCAGGGAACATTCCCAAACTAAGAAAGGCCATTTGCAGCTGATTTAGTTACAGTGTATTCACCGGTGAAAGGCTGCAGGCTTTTCTCTGAAGTTCAGGACCTACAAGGCGATGATGTCTGTCCCCACCACGTCTAGGCAACATTGTATCAGAGGTTCTTTCTAGTATATAAGGCAATAAAGGAAGCAAACACAACGTAGATGGCAAGAGAAGAAATAAGATTGTCTTCATTTGTGGATTACACAGTCGTGCATGCAGGAAATCCTAAGGAATCTACAAAAGCTTCCGGAATTAAGAAATGCATTTAACCAGGTCATATGATGAAAGGTTAATACGCAATAATTAATTATATTTATCAACGTTAGCAATGAACCATTGAAAAAAGAAATGTTTAAAATATCCATTATCGATAACTTCAAAAACATTATGTAGAAATAAAAATATCAAAATATCTGTAATACTTACATACTGAAGCCTACAGAATATTGCTGAGGAAAATTTTAAAATCCTAAATAAATGACATGATGTGTTCATTGATTGGAACAGTTGATATTATTACAGTAGCAATGTCCTGCAATTAATTTGATAGATTCATGGCTATACAAATCAAAATCTCAACATGCTTTTCAGTAGAATATGACAGGCTGATTCTAAAACTTATTTGAAAATGCAGAGGACTTGGACTAGCCTAGATCGTTTGAAGATGGAGCAGAGAGTTTCTTACACAGTCTGATTCCAGAGGCGGTTATAGTAAGACAGTCCAGTTGGTATCAACTTTAAAATAGACATGTAGGTCAATGAAACAAAATAAATAGGGTTGGGTAGATGCACACTCAAGTGGCCAGTTGATTTTCTACAAAGATGATAAGACAAATTAATGGGCGAATGGGCAGTATTTTTAATAAATGGTACTAGGAAACCTGGACATCAATTTAAAACACACACACACATTTTAAACACAAAATTTACCTTGATACGGACTATAAGCCTGATTATAAAATTATAAAACTTCTCAAAGAAATAATAGAAAATATTTGTGACACTGAGGCAGGCAGAGACTTCTTAAGATGCAAAAGCCTAAATCCCATAAAATAAGAACTAATAAATTGAACTTAAACAAAATTAAAAACATTTGGTCTTGGAAAGATATCAAAAAATAAAAAATAAAAAGTCATGCCTTTGCCTGGGAATACAGATATCAGACTAAAAGTTTCTATCCAAAATATATAAAGAACTTTTACAACTCAATAATAAGAACACAAAGTAAATTTTTTAAATGTAGGCAAGTATTTCGACATATTTATAAGCAAAAGATATGTGAATGATCGATAAGCTCATGAAAAGTTGTTTACCATCTTAAGTTGTCAGAGAAAT
>CM053501.1:100724388-100756888 GCA_028627145.1 Eidolon dupreanum
CCAAGAGTGTCCGTGACAAACGTCCTTGTACCTGACAGGATAGCTTGAAACACACCGAGAACATAAAGAGAGGTAGAAAATTCTCAATCGCAGTAAAAGACGTTAACTTTCGTCTCAGAAACTAGCAGATTAAATGGGACGGAAAGGAAAAATGTTGGGTATCACACTTAATGAGTTTGGTGTAATTTAACTTTCAGTACTGAAATTGAACAATTAGAGGGTACACATTCCTTTTAAATATTCATAAAACTCACCACAACTGGGCATTTGTTATTGCATGTAGAAATCTCCACGTATTGTAAATAAATAAATAAGTCCCACAGCACACCGTCTCTCAATAAATACAAACACTGGTGCTTTAAAAAGCAATAAGATCCAAATTCCATGAATCTGAACAGGAAGAAAATAGTGTGAAGGCAAAAATGACAAAAATTCAAGGTGGAAGGAGGTAAATAATAGTTTGTAGAATACATTTTACAATCTAGATGTAGTGAAATTATCGCGGAACTAAATAGCCAACCGTGTCCCGAGAAGAAGGAGAAAGTCTGAACCACGGAATACGACGCGGTCAGCAGAAGGCAGGGAGCCCGGTGGCCTAAAAATGCCTCCGGGCCCCGTGGGTGAAGGAGGACGGTGTCGCCTGCCGGGACACACAATCTCGACCTTGAGGCGGGAAGTTGGACGGCGACTCAGAGTCTCTGGGGAGGTTGTGTGTTGCTGGCGGCCAGGCCATGGGCACCTCGGGGTCCGCTGCGGTGGAGGGCTCTCTGCCACGCTCAGGTGACAGCTGCCAGGCTTCCCCCTCTCGGGGATGGCTGCTCAGAGGCTGCCTCAGGGCAGGGCGCTGGCGTCCCCTCGAGCAGGTGACCCGAGGAGCACAGAAAACACACTCCCGGAATGGGGGCTGTGGCCTTGCACCCCGGCCTCGCAATGAGGTCCTGTCGTTTGTCACAGTCCGTTCACTAGAGGCGGGTCGGGGAGGCCCACGCTCGTGTGCGACGTGTCTGTGTCGGCCTTACACGTGGTGGGGAACCTCAGGAAGGCTCCAGACCCCGCACCCCGACTCGGGGAAGGGAGCGGCCGGACGCGAGGCTGCTGGCAGAAGCCGCTCCGGACCCCGCACCCGAACTGCTGTTCTTACGACAGCGACAGTGAGCTGGCGTCCCTCCTCTGGGGAAGGGCAGAGCCACCAGGCGCCTGGGACGGAGCCGGCGAGAAGGCTGGCACTGTGGGGGACCCCTGGAGGGGGACGGGAGAGCCCAGCGCTAAGTCTGAAGTCGCCGTCACCCAGAAACCTCCCGCCCCGACTCCGGCTTCTCCCAGCTGTGAGGGAGGAAGGGCGCAGGGGCCGAGGCCAGAGCGGTCGGCAGGTGTAGGGCCCGCCCCCGCCCCCCGCCACCTGCCCTCTGCTCAGAGCTGCCCTGGGAGCCGGACGCAGCGCTGGGCCACACTCCTGATGCGAGGGTCCTGTGCAGAGTCTGCTGCAGGAACAGGTGGAACCAGTTCCGCTCCCATGTCCTGCTCCAGGACCCCTGGCCGTGGGGCTCGAGGGCACATTCCAGCAGTGCAGGAGGCCGGCCTGGGGCGGGCGGGGTCATGGCCGGAGGGCCACCCCGGCACACAGCCGGCAGGGGGCCCAGCACAGCCAAGAGCGCCTCCAAGGTAGACGATGTCTCAGCCGCCCTCCGGGAATGGGCGGGGGCCGGCCACCTTCACTGGGCCATGGCCAGGCTGGGGGCCCTGGGGACAGGGAGGTGGCCATGGTGACAGGGCTCTGGGCTTTGACTTCGCAGGTGTTCGTGTGGGTTTGACCAGAACGAAGCACCCAGGCGGGGCTTGGGGCACAGCTGGGGTCTGAGGTCCCGCGTGCAGGCGCCGCCCGGCAAGCGTGGGTGGCCGCTGTCTGCCAGCGTGGCTGACGCTCTGTGCCCAGCTGTGTCCTGATCGTCTCTTCCCGTAAGGACACCGGTCACCTGGGACCAGGGCCCTCCTTAAGGGACCTTATTTTATCTGAATCGCCCCTTCAAATACTGAAGTCCAAAAAGTCACTTTCTAAGGTTCTGGGGTTTGGGACATCAGCACATGAACTTGGTGGCAGCACAGTTTTCTCCACAACAGTTCTCAAAAAATACTTGCTGGAGTATTTGACTAACGAATTCCCAGATGGAAAATGAAGACAAGTCACACGCGATGTCAGATTCTCCAGTGCCTTCGGTCCCGAGGCTGGAGGGCACCCGGGCGGCGTGGGGCTCTGGTCAGATGTGGAGCCCGGACGCACCACGGGTCAGTGCTGCCGAGCTGCTTGGGTGACCGTGACGCGTGCACGGCGGATGCCACGCACGCCCCTTCACCTGGTCGCTGCGCTCGAGGGCAGCCCGGACCTGGCCGTCCCCTCCCGGAACCGCAGCCGCTGGCGCATGGCCGCAGACACGTCACCGCCGACACGTCACGGTGCAACATCCCCTCCGAGCTGCTGTCGCCTTCGCCACGTGCTCGCTCACCGCCCAAGCCCCCGCCCAAGCCCCCGCCCAAACTCCCCCGGCTGCCGGCTCCTCACGGAGCCCCCCACAGAAGACGACCCTCGTGAGATCCCCTGTCCTCCTCACGTCCAGAAGGCCTCAGGCACCTTCTTGGGGAGAAACCATTTTTCCTGAGACAGTCACCAAGTTCTGGTTGGCACCCCTGTTGTTCCCTGAGGGCCCCAAACCCGAGGCTGTTTTTAACGGAAACCACTCGACCTCGGCTCTCTGCCACAGTTGCTCAGAAGTCAACCTTCAGAAGACCCTTCTTGTCCTTGAAGTCACATTAGGTCCACAGCGACTTCTATGCACCTGTGTTTAAGGGCGTGTGCCCTGGTCCTCATAACTCAGCCGGTCCGACTGAACAGTTGTCCCCAGATGCAAAGCCACAGCAGCCTCAGTCCGCAGGAAGGGGCCGGGGGTCCTGGGGACTCCTGATGGAACTTCCCCCCTTCCTGCGTGAGGCGGCCTCCAGGTGCACACGGGGAGTCCGGGGTGACCACGGGCACCGGGCTGCACATGTCACCTCTGCAGGACTATCGTAAACGTTGATTTATAATTTCGGTAAAAATAGATTTTAACTGTTTTATTAATTGAGCTATAATTAATAAATACATCTTAAAGACAATACAAAACCCAGACATTAACTGTTAAATTTGGTAGTTTCTACAAATATGAATATCACGGTGCCAATCAGCATGGGAAATATTTCCACCATCACCACGACTTCCGTGCTATCGGCTGGTATCGATCAGAAGGCTGCAAACGCAGCGGCCTCGCGCACCGCGCGCTCTGGTCTCTGCTTTCCTGGTTCCGGATAACGTACGAGTTTTCCTTTGTCCTGGGTGACCACCTAAGAGCAGACCTCTCAGCTGGCTGCCTTAAAGCGCTCGGCTGCCAGCGATGGGGTACAGCCTGCGCCCCGCCCCCCGGCGCGAGCCCCGCCCCGCGCCCCGCCCCGCGTCCCCTCCGCAGCCAGCGCTGGTCCCGCGTCCCCTTCGCTGGGCAGCCCCGCCTGGACGTCAGCAGAGCTCTCCGGGCCGTGGGGGGATCCTGTGGGTTAAGTCGCACGTCTCTTAGGACTGATGGTGTCGATCACTTTTGAAATGTTTGTTGACCATTTACATACCTTCTTTTGACAAGTGTCTGTTTAAGACTTTTACCCATTTTTTACCTAAGCTCCTGTTTTCTTATTGAAATGTAAGATGTACTTATATGTATAAAAGTTTTGTCGAAGTGTATACTGTACACGATAGGTCACAAATCACAAATGATACACTGCGGCTTGTCCTTCCCGTTGGTTGTCTCTGTAACTTAAAAAGAAATTCTTTAAATTCGATTTACCCCTTTTCTCTTGTAAAAATATTCTTGGGTGTGTCTACGAGCACACGAAGAGACTGTCCACACCATTAGCTGTTTTGAAAACTGGAACTAAACCACGCTGCTCTTGCATCTCGTCATGAGACGCACCTGCGGGGTCCTGACGTGTGGCGGTGACCCAGTGCCCACGCGGAGGGGTCAATGGCACGGGAAGGATTCTTACGCTTCTGCGGACCGGCCTCTCTCCCCGGGTCTGTAAGGCCCCGGACGCCAGAGCACGAAGAATACAGAAAACGGTGACGAACGACGCCGTGTAGGCGGTGTAGACGGATACTGAATCAGAGAAAACAGCGCGCTTCGCGACCCGCCGGAGCCACGAGGACAGAGCTGAGCTGTTCACGTATTCAACTTCATTTTATGTAAATAGTTTCTCAATAAAGCCGTTAAAAACACTGCAGTGAAACACCGTTCTGCGTATCACATTAGAAAAAGTTCCAAGTTCCTTTAAGCGATCAATCCACGCGGAAGACACGGTGTCTCACGGTGGTGTTTGGCGCACAGAGCAGAACAGAAACAGCAGATGCTGGTGAGGCGGAGCATCGTTCGCCCCGCGACCCAGCCCTCTCCCTCCTGCGACCCATCCTGGGGTCGCGCCCTCGTCCACCCAGCACAGCCTGGGGAGCAGGCCCCCGCTGCAGCACCGCAAACAGCGCCCGGGCCCTCCCCAGAGGTCTGCTGGAGTAACTGCAAAGCGTCCCCCCAAAAATGCTGCCCAGATACCTTTGAAAAACGAGGAAAATCTCCACAAACTCGTTTGTAGTCATCTCCTTGATTTATTGCTCGGAAAAGTAGCGCGGTGTAGACGCGGGCGTGTGATAGGCTGTCACTCGTCCAAGAAAGACTGGTCCCGTGGCTGCGTGCGATAAGGCAATGGAGATGGACAGACAGACGGATGGACAGGTGGAGGGGGGGACTCCAGGGGCCCAGGCTGTGCTCAGCACACTTTTCTTGACTCTTAAAACATGGAAGTTATTTTAGAAAAGTAGAATTCGGTCAAAAAAGAGCCAAAAAGCCTTGAAATTAACATAGATAGAAAAAATGAATCTATCTGTGCATAAAAGTGATAGCAGATAAAAAATGATATTTTCAAGTAATTTTGAACACAGTGCTTTGAGCATCCTCAGTGACAGCTTCAAGATACAGAGAGATTTGCAGAAAAATTTCAGAAACTGTACTCAGTGAATTTCTTTTTAGCGGTAATACCGATATTATAGTTTCAAAACTTTCATGTATGTTTTATCATAAATCCAATATATAAATATACAGTGTTGAAGAAAAGACTTTTAACATAGGGAGGTAAATAGACATATGTGTATGTTCATGTTAAGTATGAATTACAAATGTGCACGCTTATTTCAGATATAATTGATCGCCTACCTACATTCAGAATCTAGATATAAAACTTGACCCTAAATATTTTTCCCAGAGACTCATATAAAAATCTGAAAGAGTCAGAGCTTTTAAAAGAGAAATACAAAAGTAACCTTTCTTCTCTGTTCCATTATGGTAT
This sequence comes from Eidolon dupreanum, assembly GCA_028627145.1. Taxonomy (NCBI): domain Eukaryota; kingdom Metazoa; phylum Chordata; class Mammalia; order Chiroptera; family Pteropodidae; genus Eidolon; species Eidolon dupreanum. Next base: position 100,729,798 of record CM053501.1, read on the forward strand.
ATACATGATTCATCGGTTCTGTACATAACTTTAAAAAATTACCAAATATATATATTAAAAAAGTCAAAAATCATAGAAGTGGCATTTCCCCTTTCATGGTGCGAAGTTCATGAGTAAACACCTGTTTGGAATTCTGCTGGCGTCCTCACGAATCTCTCCACGCACAATAATAGCATTTTTAAAAGCAAACGAACAAACATCCTGCCAGATTTTTGTCGCTTATTTGTATCTATGAACAGCATTACACGTCCCCTGTGTTAGGCCTCCCTTAGAGATGGAGAACGGTGTGGCACGTCCCGTGAGAGGTGTCCGTATGTCGCAGTGTGACTCCAACGACAGTCCCCTCAGGGTACAGACACTGAGCAGCTCCTGGCTTTGCATCTTCCTTCCCGTCCCCTTGTCACCGGTACCCCCTTCATGAGCCCAGAGGGGCATCACATATTGTAGACCTCACGTCTACAGCCCTCATGCCCTAGTTGTCCCTTGCTGGGCCTCAAAAACATGACTGTCACAGTACTGAACACTCCCACGGGCACAAAGACGCCTCCTGTTGCCTTTTAGAAACACGCCCACCCCCGTCTTGTCATCCCCGACTCCCCTCTCTCATCCCTAAGCCCTGGAAACCTCCCAACAGGTCTGTGATTCTAAAGTTTTGTAACTTCGTGCCATCTATATAACCTTTGAGACTGGTTTTGTCCCTCAGCCTCAGGCAAGGGACAAATCTCTGGCGATTCGTCCACGTCACGTGGACCGGTGTGGCTCACTCCTGTGCACAGCCGAGCAGTAGTCCAGTCCCCTGCCCTGAGGAGGACATGTGGCCGGTTCCACCTCTGCCTGTCACTGTACAGCTGCCAGGTGTGGTGGGGGTGGGTCGCCGTCTGCCTCTCTGGGACCAACGCCCGAGAATGCCGTCACTGGACTGCACGGCAGTGCAAGTTTAGTTTTGTGAGAAGCTGAAGCGTGTGATGTTGTCACTATGTTGTTCTTCTCATGCTAGCCGTTCTCACAGGTGCATACATCGCATTACGGTTTTCGTCTGCATTTCCCGGATGTCTAACGGCGTCGAACATCACGTCCGGTGCTCATTTGCCATCTGTATACCCTCCCTGGTGAAATGTCTTTTTATGTCTTTTGCCCAAATTCTACTTGGATTTTTTGGGTGGTTGTTTTACTGTTGAGGAGTGAGTACTCTTTATATATGCTGGGTACTAGTCCTTTGTTGGATACGTGCATTGCAAATATTTTCTTTCAGTCTGCATTCCATTCTCTGAGCAGGGTCTTTCACAGAGCAAAAGTTTAAATCCTAATGAAGCTCAATTTATCAAACTTTCCTGCTATGGCTTCTGGTTTTGGTATCTGGTCTTAAGAATTCTTTGTCTGGATCTAGATCTTGAAGATTTTCTCCTACATTTTTCTAAAGGTTTTACAACTTTACATTTAGGTCTGTGACCCAGTTGGAGCTAATTTTTGTAGAAGGTGTGAGATTCGGGTTGAGGGTTTTTGTTTGTCTGTTTCTTTTTTGCTTATCGGTGGCCAATTGCTCCAGCACCATTCATCAAAAAGACTAACTTTTCTCATTAAATTGTTTTGCTTCTTGTCAGCGTAAGTCAGGGATGTTGGCACGGGTTTTGTCTGGTTCTGTGTCCGGTGCCGATGCGATGTGTGTCTGCCCCTCCACCACCCCACACCTCCTGAGTCCCATAGCCTGTGATGTCCCAAAATCGGGCAGATTCCTCCCACTTTATTCTCTTTTGTCAAAATCGTTTTAGCTATTCTAAGCTCCATGCTTTTAAAAATAAATTTTAGAACAAACTTGTCTATCTATATCTGTGAAAACATTGCTGGGATCTAATTCATGTTTTACATAGTATAACTCCTCCCCACCCTGAATTTTTTGCTGAAAATATTATCAAAGTTCAGCTTGCTTTTGTTTGAAGTCAACACCCGTCCATCTGCCCCCTGACGGGCTGTACCGAGACTGACCAGAGGAGGCGCTGATTGATTAAAAACTAAATGTTATTTTAAATGTGCATATCTATCAGGTTTTAAAATTTTAAGGACCAGAATGGGTGGTGCTTCCTGTGGGGAGAGCCATCTTGCTGAGGAGGAAGGCCGGGCTGGCCGGCCTGGACCCGTGCCACCTGCCCTGCCCCCTTGCCGAGTGGTCTCCAAGGGGAAGTAGGGCGAGTCATAAGCAAGTGTTCCCGTTATTTTTCCATTTCTCTCCCTCAACACCCTGCTGCATCTTTTACAAGCAAAGGCAAATAACCAAGAGCGAGCCGTTCACTTAATCAATACTTGTCCGGTGCCTAGGCTTGCAGTCCGGTGTGGGACCGGGGTCAGAGAACGTCACAGGGTGACACAGCAGCTCCGAGCGGGAGGGGGCAGCGAGAACCCTGGGGCAGGGGCTCCTGGCCGGAAGCAGCCTGCAGAGGTGCGATGGGGGAGGCCAGTGGGCCTGGCGCAGGAGCAGGCAGGCGGCGGCAGCCAGCCCGGGGGCTTCGGGCGACGTAGGCACAGGGAAGCCTCTGGCAGCTTGGGGGACGCTAAGAAATAGCACCCTCCTTTCTGAACGGGTTGAGAAACTGGATGACACAGGGAGGCCATGTCACTGCCAAGGGGCCTGGGCTGCAAGGTGACCTCAAGGCCTCCTGGTCCCTGCGAGGCCTCTGGGCAGGTGTGGACGTGAGCAGCCGGCTGCTCAAGCTGCGGCAGACACGATGGGGCAGAGCAGAGCGTGAACTGTTTCTTGAAAGAGCTAAGGCCCAGAAAAGCAAGGCCTGCTACCCACCCACCCCCCAGCCCCTTCTTCCTTGCCCAAGGGCCCTCGGCCCCTCCCCTCGGCCTGGTTCTAACTCTCTGTCTGCCATAGCTCCTCCTCTAGTCCCGTGTTCCCTGTGATGTAAAGAGAAGGCATGATTCACACGGGGAAAGGCCCACGGCCCCGCAGAGGCACACGGGTGGCCAGGCCTCCGTGCTGCGCCCAGCGTGGCCTTGCCCGCTGAGAGGCCTGGCTGTCACCGGACGTGACCTGAGAGGGTGGCCAGGCCTCCGCACCCTGCCCAGGAAGCCTGTCCTCCCCTGCCATGCTTTGGATAATGTCACGAAGACATACACACGAGGGACAGTTTAAAGGTCTCAACTGCAGATGCAGAATAATGTTTATTTATTTTTTGAAGGGTTAAGGAATGGAGAGAGGAAGGAAGAGATGAAGAATGTGCACTTTTAAGAATTTATGTGAAAAGAAAGAACTGCTAAATTATTCCATTATACGTCTGTCCATGGCACTTTTTAAAAATGCCAATACTTATTGTTTAATTTGAATTTTCAAAACAAAATGTTTTACACGAGAGAAGTATGCAGGATAATATAACCATAGGTAACCACCATTCAGAGTCACTAATCATTAACATGTTGGCATTGATTTCGGATGTATTTCTCAGAAATAAAATATTACTACGAGGGCTGACTACCCCTTCCCGGCCCCCGCTCCGAAGCTCTCGAGTCCCCGGCAGGAGAGACTGTCCCGCGTGTCATTGCCATGCCTCTCCTCCGGCCTGTGAAGAGCACACACTGCTGTCCACAGACCTCCACCCTCAGCCGCAGCCCGCTCCGGCCTTCTTTCAGAATTACTGTTTCTCTCACCCAACGTCACACTCCGAGGACGCATCCGCGTTGCTGCAGTGAGGCTGCCTGCCTCGCTCGCGGCCCCGGGGAGCCTTCTGTTCTGTGAAATATGTCTGACTCCTCACCCAGGCCTCTGCCGGCTGCCACTCAAGTGACCAGCCCTGCACTTGGCAGACAATGCACGTGCTGTGCCTGGCATTTCCTCGCTGAGAACGGTGAAACCAGGCATGGCAGGGCGACAGGGTGTGGGCATGTGCTGCTTTCAGATGTTGCCACGTGTCTCTTTAACTTCTTCACAGTGATTTAAACAAGCCCAGCTGCCTGGCCCTGTGTGCCCTAGGCCTGGCTGGTGTCATCCAGTGGGTGTAAAGTGGCATCTTGGACGCTGTCGGCAGGCTTCCCCATCACTAGTAAATCCGGGCATCTTTGCCCATGGCTTTTCTGTCCTCGCTGTGCAGAGGGTCTGCACCTGCCCCTGGCCCATTTCCCGCTTCTGTTCAGCTGAAGTTGTTACTTTTAATACAATTAAATTTGTCAAGAATTTTTTTCTGCCTTTCCTCCAGTTTTTGAAAAGGAAAAAATAAATAATAAACCTTCCCTTCTCTACCTCTAATCTGGGTGTGTCCGAGTGTCCCAGAGAGCTCGGGCAGCGTGTGCACGTGACCGCAGGCCGCAGAAGTGCTGGTCCCGGCCTGCTGTTTGGGGGTCACAAACCGCATTCGGTGTTAGCCCAGGAGGGAGCGCGCCCCAGACCAGCGCTGTGGACCGCCTCGCTGGTGAGGCCAAAGTGTCGAGAAATTGGAGATCTTCCTGCTGCAGTGTTTCTGGCGAGCGAGGAGCCCTACCGGGTCCCGCCGACCGGCGGCCTCTGCGGTCCCCGGGGCCCCCGGGGCCGCTCGCCCCGCTCCGTGTTTAAACCGCAAACGCGCAGCTACGGAGCAGCGGCGGAGGGTGGGGGCTGGCGGGGTTCCTCCAAAGGCTGTTTTGCCGAAACACTTTTAAAAGGGGGGAGACCCAACTGACAACTCTTCGTCTGTTTGCGTCGCCCCGACAGCTGCCCGCGGCGCCCGTGGGCCCTCCGGTAAGGTGCGCGCCGGGGTCCGGGTCGCTCGGTGCGGGGGCCGGGCCCGCCAGGGCGCGGAGTACCGGGAGCCCGCGGAGAGCGCTTCAGCGTCCCCTCCGGCCACCGCCACGGAAAACGGGGCGCTTCGATCTCCGCTGCTCTGGAAACCGGTCTCCTGTGACTCGCTCCCTTAAAGGAACTCGGGCCTGGCCGGGTCCCGCCTCGTCCCCCTTCCTCCCTCTCCAGGTGGTCCGAGGCCTCGCGCGCGTCCTCCCCCAGGCCGGGTGCCCGGCGCCGGAGAGACGGCCGTGGAAGGGGCGCACGGGGTCGAGGCGCTAGGGCCAGCGCGGCAGGCCACGTCGGCCACCGGTGGAGGGGGCGGGGCGGGGCGGGAGGCGGGAAAGGGCAGACGACAGGGACGGAGTCTGCGAGATGCTGGGACAAGGTCAGATGAGACTCTCCGGGCGCTGCGGGGACAGAACCTTCGGGAGGCACGTCGGAGGCGGGGCATCGGTGGAGAGGATGGGAGTTGAACTGTCCACTCGAGCAACCCCAGAGGGACAAGGCCGCAAGGAAGGGACCGCGCGGTAAATCCGAGTAACGGAGTCGGACGCTGAAGTGGGAAGCGGTGGGGTGAGAACGCGAGTCTTGGAGCATAAAAGAGGAGCGGCACGCCGTCCGGGGACCCGGGGACCCCGCTTGCCGACACCCCCGGGGCCGCTCCAGCCCCCGGGTCCCCTCCGCACGGGCCAGGCGCTCCCGTGGTGGCCCAGGTCTTCTGGCCCGTTGGAAAATCCCGCTCAAGGTTCCAGGCCAGGAGCCGCGGGGATCCCTCAGCCTCTGCGGGGTCCCCCCGCGTGTTTTCCAGCCACGAGTTTGAGACCCTAAGACGCCGCTGCATCCGAAACCCTATCAGAGGTGGTCATGGAATGCTCGCTGAGAGCGAGGCCACACTCTAAAGCGACGTGCGTTTCATTTTGACTTAAATTGTGTACAATTCATAACGACGTGTTTCTGTTTTCAGAAAAAGAAAAAGAAAAAGAAAAGCATCGCAGGACCACACTTCTCTCCCTCCTGCCGTTTGTCTTTTCTGCTGTCGCTCTCTCCACAAACACACCAGGAGGTCCTGGGGCGGGGGGACCCATCATTAGGAAAGCAGTATGCATAGGCATTGATACATTGAAGCGACTTGCATTCTAAATGTCGCCTCATGACTGTGAACCCATGTAAAGTGTGCATATTTAATCTTAATTGACAAAAACATTACACACCCCCAAAATGGTAGTTATTTTCCCACCGGGCTCTTAGAAACCGCAGCCCAGGCCAGGGTAATAAGACACGGTGAGAAAAAGGTCGCGTTCGTAGGAGTCACTGAAATGACCTGGTATAATGCTCCTTCTTCCCTGATTTAAACGACGTGGGCAAAGGTAGGTCGCGCCAGGGCAGGGTGCCCGCCTCCCGTCCGTGGCCGGTGACAGCGCCGGGGCCACCGCTGCGGTGACGAGGCCGCAGCCGCGGGCCACAGCGCCCCTCGCCGGCAGCGCGCAGGACTTCGGGCCCGCGCGGCTCCGGGCCTCCGGGCGGCGACAGCCGGGCCGCGCGGCGGCTGCGTTTGCTGCGTCTCCCGGCGCCTGGCCTTGCAGGAGGCCAGGCTCGTTGAAACGCGCACGTCCACGCCGACTTGCTCTAAGCGCGGCCGCCACTGTTGGGACAAGAAACAAAAATTTGACAGTGTTAGACTCCTTTTCTCAATGCACACGTAGGGGAGGGGGTGGGCCCGCCGTAAATCTGAACGGGCGACGTCGCCTGCGCCGCTGCTGCCAGTGGTCGCGCTGTGGCAGTGGCTCGCTTTGGCCCGCGCGCCTGCCCCTTCCCCGCCGGTCCGGCTCGGACCGCAACTGAAGAGAAGCAGAAGCCAAGTCCCCGGCGTTCCGCCCGCCCGCGGCGACGCTCCCCGCCGCGCCCCGAGACGCGCTGCGAGCGAGTCCAGGCCACCGCTGCAGGCGGCCGCGCACCGAGTCCCGCGGCGAGCCTCGACACTTGCCGCACGTTTTGTCGATTGATTTTTTTTTTTTTTAAAGACCAAGCCAACTTTCGTCTAAGAAAAGTGATTTTTAAAAATCAGGGAGCTTTAAAGCGAAACGGAGTTATAGATTCCAGTAACAATGCAGAGCGTAAGTTTCAATGTCTCTGCGTAGGCATTTTAATTTGCTACAGTCACTACCAATAAAAACGGCATGTAGTGCGATTCGACTGTTTAATAGTGCAAGGTAGACGGTTTTTATTAGTAGCAGGCAACAGTATGGAAAATTTAGATTTCAGTGGAGGAGCATAATTGCTGGGAGAAAAAATACACTCAGGAAGAGGCCGTCTTTGGAATCAGCAACACTGAGAAAAGAGGGAGGGAGAGCAGGCCACGCTAGTGGAGATGCACCCCGGGCACTGGGAGACCCTCCAAAGTCACGTGCACCTGTCTGGTTAGGTACTTAATTGATGTCAAAATCGAGTGTATTCAGAGCATACGCTCCTGCTTCAAACTGGGGATGTTTTGGTAATAATTCGCTGTTTTTTTTTCTGCCCCTGGCAGAGATCAGGCGGGGGGATGGGGGAAGAAGCGAGGGAGGGTGAGAGCCCCAAATGCTAATGAAAGCACAGCAGGAACTGGTCTTCAGAAATGGAAATTGTCGAGGCCAGTCCTCCTTGGAGATAAAAATTAGACCTGATTTTTTTTCACTTAAACTATTTAATTGGAAGTGAACCGAAATGCTGTCTGATCAGTCGCTGTCTCTGTTTGTGATCCACGTGTGTGCCAGGCATCCACGGCTTCTTTCGGGACGAATTCCCTCCTGGAAGACCAAAATGTCACAGGTCCTGTCACTGGCATGCTCCACGGGGCTGCCGGGGCCTCTCTCCTTCTCTCTTTATCTTTTTCCTTTTTCACTCTACAAGAATTGATTTAAAATATCAGCCCTGCGCTGAATCCGGAGGTCCCACTTGAGGTCGAAGCATTGCTGGAACCCCCTGCTGGGTCCCCGCAGTGGCCCAGAGTGAGTGGGAAGTGATGTGTGTGTGTGTGGGGGGAGAGCGGTTTGCTTGGGGGTGATGTGAAGGTTGGTGGTTGGGGGTGCGAGGCTGTGGTTTGCAGTTAGAGTGGTGGGCGGGGCAATGGGGGCCCAGAGTGGGAGGCCTGGTGAAGGATGAGCGGTTTGGGGGCTGGTGTGAGCCACAGGGATGGCACCTACCACGAGCGACAGGCCTCCAGGCCACGGAGGACCGTTCGCAAGCCCAACACTGTAATTTGCAGCTGCTTTGCCTTGGACCTGGGAGAAGACAGATGCATCCTGACTGTGCCTTGAAGGTCCCCCTGTGACCGGGCAGCAGCTAGAGCCTCGGGGTCCAGCGCTGCAGCCTCACCCCGCATCTCTCGCCGCCTACGGAAAACGGATAAATAAGGCTGTTCCGCGAGCTTCAGAGCCCACGGGTACGGGAAAGGGAAGGTGCAGGGGAGAGGGAGGGCGCTGCAGGCCTCCGCTGCCACCTAAGGCCTTCTTCTCCTACAGGTCACCCACGGGAGACCGCCTCGGAGGCACAGGCACCTGTTGGGTGGGCGCCCCCGCCTGGCCCTAACGCACCAGACCCCCTGTAGGCCCCCTGAGAGCGCCTGGTCTGTGATCCCCCCAATCTTCCGCCGGACCCCGTGGGGGAGTGATGGGGAGTGGGGATTTTCGGGTGTTGGTTCCCAGGGTCCATTACTAAGCATCTCTCCCCTAGGCCCCACGAGGCATCACCCGAGCTGCGTGTCACCTGAGCTACCTGCGCTGCCGACTGCGCCCTCGCCACCAGCCCTTTGCTTTCCCGTCCATTCCCGAGTGACAGCGGGGCTTCACGTCGTGCCAGAGGCGACGGTCTGTCTGTCCAGTGACAGTCATTCCCCTGAGTATTTTACAACACAAATGCGAGAGGAGTCAACTTACTAAAACAAAATAAAACGCTTCGGGGCGGAGGGGAAGCAGGCTAAAACATCCCCAGGAGCGGTCGGGGCTACCGGCGCCAGGGACCGGGCTCCGTCCGGGACTCTGGGGCGGAAGGCTCACCTCAGGGCCCTCGTGGCAGCTCGCAGCGAAGACGCCCCGGATCCAGGTCCCGCGGGGACAGTCTGGGCGGCGCGGGGCAGGCGACCGGACTCGAGGCCTCGTGTGGCATCTCTCACTGTGAGACAGTAGACCGAGGAAGGTGGAAGTGAGAGCCGCGCACGCCACCCCCAGGAGGACCCGGCCGCCAGTGCAACACCCCTCACCCCGCCACCGGCCCCCCCCTTCGCTCCCGGCGGGGACACCGGGGTCGGGCGCGCAGTCCCCTGCGCCGGCCTGCTACCGATGAAGAGGGGGCTTGGGCTGTTTGTCCCCCGAGTGGACCAGCCCGGCCCGACTGCAAGCGGCCTCTGGCTGGTCCTCCCGGGCCGAGCTGGGGGGCGGGGCAGCGGCTGGATCGGGGTGCGGTGGCCAGGTTGGGGGCGGGGATCAGGGTGGCGGCTGGGCTCGGTGGGGGTGGGGGGAGACGAGCATGTGAGAGCGTGAGTGGGCGCGCGCTGCTCGGCCCGGCCAGACTGCGGGGCCGCGGGCCGCGGGCCGGGGCTGCGCGAGAGGCGACTGCGCCACAAAAGCCTGCGCGTCCCTCCCTCTTCCTGCCTCCCTGGCGCCCGCCTCCCGCTCCCCCGCCCCCTCTCCCCGCCCCCCCTCCCGCTCCCTGCTCCGCCCCCGTCGCAGCCCGGCAGCTGCAGCGGGCGGAGCCGGCGAGGGGGCGGGCGCCCGAGTATGCAGATGAGCGAGTGACGGACAGCTGCGCGTTCCAATGTCCCTCGGAAACTCGAGCGCTCCTTCCTCAACTCCTCACTCCCGACTCCAGACTCCCCCAAACCCCGACCGCCGGCCTGGCGCGCGGCTGCGCCCACCGGCTCCGCGCCGCCGCCGCCGCTGCCGCCGCCGCCGCAGCCCCGCCGCTCCCCCGGCCCCGGGCCGCCCGGGCTAGTGCGCGGGCCGGCCTGCCTCGGCCCGCGGCCCCCGCGCCCGCCGTCGCGCCGCGCCCGGGCCGGGCGTGGATGGAGGGCGCCGCGCGCCCTGCCCGTTGCTCGGCGTGACGCGGGCCCCGCGCCCACCATGTCCTACCCCCAGGGCTACCTGTACCAGGCGCCCGGCTCGCTGGCGCTCTACTCGTGCCCGGCGTACGGCGCGTCGGCACTGGCGGCGCCGCGCAGCGAGGAGCTGGCGCGCTCGGCGTCGGGCTCCGCGTTCAGCCCTTACCCCGGCTCGGCGGCCTTCACGGCGCAGGCGGCCACCGGCTTCGGCAGCCCGCTGCAGTACTCGGCCGACGCCGCCGCCGCCGCGGGCTTCCCGTCCTACATGGTAACGCGCGGGCGGGCAGGGACCCTGACGAGGGCGCGGGAGGAACGAGGCCCGGGGACCAGAGAGAGGGGGCCGCGGGGGACGGGCCGCGGGCAGTGGCTCAGAGTCGTCAACTCGGGCCGCCGCGCCGCTGGCGGGACAAGTGGCCGGGATGAGAGGCAGCGCGGCCGGCCGGCCACGGCCCCGAGACCCTGCCGGAACCTGCGCTGCGCGCCGCTTCCCCTCGGCTCCCGGGGTAAATTTCCCAAAGATCCCAGAAAGTGGGACTGCTCTGGGGTCGCGCTCTGTCGCGCTCTGTCCTTCGTCCCCGCCCCGAAGCTTGGCAAGGGGTCCAGAGCGGGCCCAGGGCTCGCTTCTGTTGTCTCGGGGCTCGAGGGCCGGCGCCGCGGGGATCTCCGAGCGGCTGCCGGGCGCTTAGCAGTTACTTGCGGGGCTTAGGGTCGCCGGGTTGGGGGAGGGAGCGAAGCATCTGCCGCGGGCTCCGGGGCCGGCCCAGTCCGCCCTGGTCTGGGTCTTAACCTGTCCAACAGGCCGCGCTTTCTAACGCCTGTGGGCGGGCCTGTGTCCCGCCAGTGCCGCCTGGGTCCCCCGTGAACCCCGAGCAGGCAGCTCCTGCTCCCCGGACCCCGGGTCTGCGGCCGGGCGGGCGGCGGTGGCGAAGGCGGAGCGCGGTTGGGGCGGTTGAGGCCGTACCGGGGTTGTCGGCACCGCCCGCCCTCGGCGGGATCCCTGGGCAACGACCGAGTGGCTGGGGCCTCGGAGAGGGCTGCAAAGGCCTCGAATTTAAACGTTAAAGGCTGAATTAAAATGCTAATTACGGCGTATTTGAAGAATTCGAAACGGTGACTGGCTTCTGAGTTGCAAATTGGATTTGCTGAGCTTTGGAGCTGTGAATAGCCGAGCGGGGGCTCGGGTGGTTTTTTAACCATATAAGGGCGGGGTTGGGGGAGAGGGGGGAGGCCGCAGCGCCTGCGAATCCAGGGAAATTTAGATATCAAGAAACTACCTGGGGGCCTGTGTGTGCCTGCGTGTTCCCGGGCGTCTGTACCCACGGCTCAGGACTTTGGGGGGAAGATATGTCATTTTAGGAAAGTGAAATAGTTAAACAATTCCAGAATAAAACCGCAGCGCTTTTGGTGATCAACAGCTGGCGTTAAAAAAAAAAAAAAAAAAAAAGCCCGCTGCGTTGTTCCTGCTCTGCCGCAGCGGGAAGCACGGCCCTGCGCGGGAGACTCGCCGTGGGAAAGGCGGCCGCGGGCGGGCCGAGGGGTCGCTTTCCGGCTGTTGCCTGCCGGGGCCTCGGGACCCCACTCACCAGGCTCTTCTCGGTTCCAGGGCGCGCCCTACGACGCGCACAGCACCGGGATGACGGGCGCCATCAGCTATCACCCTTACGGCAGCGCGGCCTACCCGTACCAGCTCAACGACCCGGCGTACCGCAAGAACGCCACGCGGGACGCCACGGCCACGCTCAAGGCCTGGCTGAACGAGCACCGCAAGAACCCCTACCCCACCAAGGGCGAGAAGATCATGCTGGCCATCATCACCAAGATGACCCTCACGCAGGTCTCCACCTGGTTCGCCAACGCGCGCCGGCGCCTCAAGAAGGAGAACAAGATGACGTGGGCCCCGAGGAACAAAAGCGAGGACGAGGATGAGGACGAGGGCGACGCGGCTAGGAGCAAGGGGAGCCCCGGAAAGGCGCAGGAAGGCACCGAGACTTCTGCGGAGGACGAAGGTGAGCGGGATCGCGGCCGGCGCGAGGCGCGGGGGGTTTCTCCCCAGGCGGGGCACAGCGCTGAGGGCGGGAGACACTAACGGCCGGCGGCGACAGGCGACAGCCGGGTTCCTGCCCGGACCCGTGCCGGCCGGCAGCGCGCGGGCCGAGCGACTCCGGGGCCGCTTCGCCGGGGAAGCCGCGCTCCCGCGAGGCGGTGGCTCCGGCTGGGCGGCGCGCGGGAGTCCAGGGGCTGGTGCGCCAGGACGCGGGGCGGAGGGGCCCCGGCGCCCGCGCTGTCCCACGCGCCACTCGGTGCCCGCGCCTCTGCAGGGATCAGCCTGCACGTCGACTCGCTCACCGATCACTCGTGCTCCGCCGAGTCCGACGGGGAGAAGCTGCCGTGCCGGGCCGGGGACCCCCTGTGCGAGTCGGGCTCCGAGTGCAAGGACAAGTACGATGACCTGGAGGACGACGAGGACGAGGAGGAGGAGGGCGAGCGGGACCTGGCGCCACCCAAGGCCGTGACCTCGTCCCCGCTCACTGGCGTGGAGGCGCCGCTGCTGAGCCCCCCGCCCGAGGCCGCGCCGCGCGGCGGCGGCAAGACGCCCCTGGGCAGTCGGACGTCGCCGGGCGCGCCGCAGCCCGCCAGCAAGCCCAAGCTGTGGTCTCTGGCCGAGATCGCCACGTCGGACCTGAAGCAGCCGAGCCTGGGCCCGGGCTGCGCGCCGCCCGGGCTGCCCGCGGCCGCCGCGCCCGCCTCCGCCGGGGCGCCGCCGGGCGGCTCGCCCTACTCCGCGTCGCCGCTGCTCGGCCGCCACCTCTACTACACGTCGCCCTTCTACGGCAACTACACAAACTACGGGAACTTGAACGCGGCGCTGCAGGGCCAGGGGCTCCTGCGGTACAACGCGGCGGCCGCGGGCCCCGGGGAGGCGCTGCACGCCGCGCCCAAGGCGGCCAGCGACGCGGGCAAGGCGGGCGCGCACCCGCTCGAGCCCCACTACCGGCCCCCGGGCGGCGGCTACGAGCCCAAGAAAGGTAGGCTGCTGCGGCCGCGGCTGCTCGGGCAGCGGGAATGGGCCGGGGACCCGTGGATCCGCAGGGGCACCTTTGTCACTTCCGAGAGACACGGAGAAAGGCAGAGTGCCCCACGCTAGAGTGAAAGTTAGGAGTGAGGGGCGGGGAGCCACGGGCGGGGGGCGGGGAGGGCGAGGCGACCCGCCCCGGTAGCGTTTCCCTGCCATTTGACTTCCTATCGCCATCGTCGCCACCGCCATCAGGCTGCTTTGGTGCTGGCAAACGCACGGGGCCGCAGAACGCGGGTCGCAGGCGGTCGCAGGCGGTCCCTGCCGACCCCGCCTCGGCGCGGAGCGTCCACAGCCTCGGCCGGCTCTGCTGTCTGGCCTGTGAGAGCGAAGCCCGGGCTGCTTTCCCCGGAGGCCTTGGTCCTTCGGACAGGAAACCAGCGCCCTCCCCTTCCTCTCCTCGCTCCCTGTCGCCTCCTTTGCCCATAGTTCGGGCCAGAGGTGAGACCTGTCGAAGGAGCTCGGGGAGGAAGGACAGAGGAAAGGAGGAGATGTGGCCAGAATGTGCGGCAGGCGGCGGCGGGGAGAGTCGGGCCCCCGTGTGCCCGGCGCGGAGCAGGGAGCCAGCGCGGGGGTGCGGGCTGGTGGCCGCGCTGCAGGCCGGGCGGCGGTGGCTGCGGGGCGGGTCCTGACTAACTGCCCCCTCCCGTGACAGATGCCATTGAGGGCTGCACGGCGGTCGGTGGGGGCGTCCAGCCCTACCTATAGAAGGGCCTGCACAGCAATGCGAGTCCGCGGGCCCGGCCTGTCCGCCGCCCGGGAGCCGCCCCGCGCCAGCTGCTCCGCCACTCGCTGCCCGCGAGCTGCTCGCTTCTCGCCAAGGGGTCCGCGGACAGAGCGTTGCAATCTTCTCCATCCTTTTTCCTTTAAGTGGCAGCGGATGTCCTCTCTTGTATAGAGCCCCTCCCTTTTGCTTAAGTCCTGCTTCGAAGAGTCGCTCCTTGAGCGGAGTGAGTATGTCTTCTCGATCTGGGGACGCGTGTGCAATGCGCGGGAGACAGCGCAGGCCCTGGCTTCCATGAGCGGCTGCTCCCGAAACGTGGGTGTCAGAGGCCTTCCTGGGCCGTGTCTGTAGAGTGAGACTGAGAGACAAGAAACATGGTCTGTTCCCAGGCGTCCCCTGTGTCCAAGTGGCCTAGATAGGACCCTGCAGTTTGCCAGGCTCACAGCAATAGTTCAAAAAAAAAAAAAAAATGCCAGTTTTACAACTAGGCAAAATTCCTAATCACACGTCTCAGAGGCGGGAAAGAGGCAGACCCGGTGCATATTGACTCATTTTTATAATGTTTTGATGTTGGCGTGGAACTGAAGGATTTGGTTTTTTCCTTGGTCCGCAGGTAGGTGTCACAATTGCTTTGGAAAAAAAAAGTCAGCAGGCCATTCTCTCTTCCCAAGTTCATAAATAAACAGATAGAAAATGCCTCCCCCCCCCCACCGAGTCTAGTGCCACTGTAGCGGACCCACGAACACTGTCAGCCGCAGACTCCTGGAACGAACTTTTGTTGGATATATGTGAATTTGTTGGCATAGTATAGCTTCCCCAATGTACGTGTGACTTTTGAAAACAATCTTTTTTCTCAGGATATCTTGATCACTTCATTGCCACGGTATATATAGTCTGTAGGTGTGATAGGATTTACTGTAAAATTTATTTGTAAAAGATGTACACAGTAGAAATAAAACGTGATTGAAGAACTTGAGTACTTAAGAAGTGGAAACAAATTTGATATTTATTTTTATAATGATATAAAGCTTCTAGTAATTTATGCAAGTTGTATTGCAATGGAATCTAAACTTTTTGTAAATAAATTCTGCCTGGTTTTTATTTGAACATTGCTGGTTATACAATCTTTGTTGGTTGTTTAACAATAATTCTTTACTAATTTATATCTTAAATTGTAAATAAAAGCAGACTAGACTACAACCACATGGTGTTTGGGGCGCCTTTTTCTGAGATGAGAGATTTGGGTAGAGAGTCCCTACCCCAGATGACCTGACCTCAGGCTTTTAATGAAAATGTGTAAAATAATCTCCCTCTGTTCGCTCATAAAAAAAAAAAAAAAAAAAGACAAATGGAAGAGAAATGCACAGTAGGGAGACAGGTGTGTGTCTTCGATTATTTATATGCACATGTATTGCAAGAAATTTCAAATCTTGTGCTCTAAATATGCATATTACTTGTCAGTGTAAATTTTTTAAAACTTGGGAAAATAAAATGTCCTGACACTCCTATGCGTTAGGGTCCATTTAATATTTATTTCTGGTGCTGTCTTACCGAAGCTCCTCAGTAAACTGGAAAATTGCGATAATGTGGGTAATAGAGTGATCCCCCTACACACACACACCATAAATTACTGATAGAAGTAAGTGCTTATTTTAAAGCCTGAATTATCCAAATTGGCATAGACGATTCAGATTTATTGAATGACTTCTTAACTCTCCTTTTCCTATAACTCACATTAAACACCAGGGGAAAATCTGGGAGGAGAAGATTTATTTCCCTCTCGGTGGCCCGCACCCTGGGGGAAAAGAAAAGTTTAAACACCCTTAGCCTATTGCCTCGTTATTGTGTTACTCACTATCTAATTATAGGACAAGTCTAGAATTTGTAGTCAAGTAACATCTTTCCTTTGATTGGTATCATAAAAGCAGCAAACCTGTCACTTTAATTTTCAGCAAAATTATATGGATATCCATATAATATAATTTCAGAAAAGAAATGAACAATCATTTATTTCCTCTCCAAAGATAAATTGAGTGAATATAACTTACGGTTATAAAACAAGAATAATAGCTTCTCAGATTGCCCTTTAATCAATCATACACTTATTTTTCAAGAGGTTCATCTATTTTATTCCATGATTAATAATACTGCAGCATGAGCGCATTATTGCATCCCAGCGGGGGACGTCCCGGATGCTTTTAGCTGCTTTGGAATGGTCAGTTGGGGTTCATTATGGGCTGATATTGAACAATTTATAAAATCTTGTCTAAACATCTGCCAGCTCCGATAGGCCGACGTGTCTGAGGGTGGGAAATTGCTGGACCAGTTGATATTGACAAACGCATCTCCCTCCAGTGGCCTTTTGTGCCGTAGAAATTAGTGGCCTCTTGCTGGGGTCTTGTTAGAAAGGGTATTTGAAAGTAATCTTAGGGACTTGAGGCAAAGCCAGGGGGCTGTGAACTGGACAGGGAGCCAGGCTGGTGGGGGCGGGGCGGGGGGGCATTTGTGGTTTGGGGCAGAAATGGTTTCGTTTTTCTGTGACTGCTAAGCCTTTTGTTGGTTTCGAGTAAATAAGCGTTTGGAGGTCAGATGTAAAGTGAATCTTCGGGTAGAAAACCATTTTCCTCTTCTTCCTGCCTCCTCTGGTAATAGAGAGAGCTGAGCTCTCTGGGGACGGAGAAGGCTGTTCACACGGCAGCCTGGACACTCTGTGGCAGCGTCTGGGAGAAAGCAAACGCCAGTCAGTGGAAGTAAAAGGGAGCGGGGAGCTCTTTTTGCCTGTTTTAGATTTTAGACATAAAACCTCATAGAATTTCCACAAAGATAACGATTTTTTCCCCTACAGTTAGCATTTTAGATTGCAATGTGAAGGCGTTAAGTAGTTGACTTTTATTCATATTAGCCACGTTTCCTAAATCAGCAGGGAATGCATTGCACAGGGCAGCGATATCTCAGTTATATGTAATATTATAAACTGAGCATTTTGAAGACTTTAGTGAAGAGGATGAGAGTTAACAATATTTAACAAAATGAAACACTGAAATACCACACTCCCCAATTAAGATACAGCACTGAAGACACTTCATCTCTTCAAACGTAGAATATGCAAGTAGAAAACCCAAGCAAAAATTGATCTCCGTGCACATGTCAGAAATGGAAGCCTGGATGAAAGCCACCTCCCTTTGGAACAGGAGATTGTGTTACCTGGACATGTGATACAGCCCGCGCAGGCACACACCCCACACGGTCCCCCTCTCTGCGACGGTGTGCACCTTCCACTGGGCGAAAACTCAAGCAGCTCAGGAGATGAGCCCAGGCGAACGCACCTTCTTTGATGTTTATATGCTCAACAAATTATCAAAGACTTCCAGAACTCACCCACCCTGCCTCCTGACCTGGCTTTCTTTCTGGAGAACTTGATTTTTTAAGTGAACGCTAAGAACATAAACCCTGCAGGTGTTTAGAGGGATCTTTTTAAAGAAACGCAGAGTGATTTATGGGCTGTTCTCGGTGCAGATTCTTCTTTAAGATGAAGGAGGAAGGAGGGGTTTATCCTTCGCTGGGGAAGGAAGTCAATGGGGTCGGGGTTTTTATTGTTGCTTTACAATCTACTTCATCAAAAATTAAGTCGCCGGCCACGACAGCCGCGTGCAGTTGTTGGCGGAGGCGGGGACACGGGGCGCCCGGGCCGCGCGGCTGGGGCAGGCCTGGGCGCGCTCCCGGCCCGCCGCCCCTCTGCCCGCCGAGCCCCGGCTTCATTAGGGCTCATTTATCGGAATTCGCGCTTTAATCTCAGGTGGGCCCCGGGGCCGGGCGCTGCCCAGCGCACCGGGAGCGCTTGCCCGGCGGCCGCTGCCTCCCGCGCCCGTCAAATGTCAACATTTGTTCCCAATAAAAGAGTTATTGTTTCTGCAAAGCTGCCCAGCCACTGCCTTTGAAACTTGAAAAGAACTCCATCCACCTTTGTCTGGTGCGAGGCAGGAGGGCGGAGCGGAGGGCGCAGCCTGGGGTGGCGGGGGCGCCCGCCTGAGCTCTCTCGGGAGGGGACAGAGGCCGGGGCGTCCGGACTGCCCTCTGCGGGCGTCGATCAGCGGTCTGCAGACGGCACGGTGCACGCCGCCGGGAAAAACTCAGGAGCGAAGCGCGCGCGCCAAACCCGCGTGCATTTTAGGGTCATTTAAAATTGCTCTGAACTATGTATTAAGGAGGCTAAAAGTAAAATTGACCTTTTGTTTTTAAACGTTAGAGTAAATGCGTCCTAAACGTCCACTGCTAGGTCGAGGTAAACAGACAACAGTTTGACAAAATCATGCTAAACCAATTTCCCCTTACAGTCAAAGACAACCCTTCCCCAATTTAAATAACGCACCGAATATTTCGGAAGCCTCCTCAAAGTTACGGTGTACCATGAGCATGCACCGCATATTTTTCTTTAGTTACCCAGTGCATTGAAAGCCCACGGAAAACATTTATTTTAATCTCAAATTAAGAATAAGCAGATTTATTAAATATATGTTTTTAATTACTTTTACAAAAAGAAAAAATTTAAAAAACATTTTGGAAACGTGTTAACCCAAGAGGCAGTCCTCGGGGACAACACACAACCGACCCACTGTGGTATGTGGGTATCACGATAAACACCATTTGAATTTCTACAAATTGCCAAGGGGACATGTCCCTTTGATGTATTTTCAAACCTTTATGTAAGTGACAAATCCCTACAGATATTTTAAAGGCTTATTATAAGGAGAAGCGATCTATGACAATATAATTTTCCAGTTGCTGATGATCAGTTTCTATTGGCCATAATGAAAGCGCAGGCCAGGCCGTCCCTCTGGTCTGGCTGCAGTGCTGGGGAGCTGGTGGCATTCAGTGATTTGTGCTTGGACCTCAGCCAGTGGTGGGCCGTGGAGAAGAAACTCCTCACCCCAGTTTCATGGTGCAAACGCCCCATTTGCACGCTTCACTCTGCTCCTACATCTGCAGCCCCTGCAGACGGGTGTCTGGCTGGCACCCTCACCCCCCACTCTGCACACAGAACAGGCTTGTGCTCCCCCTCCTGAGGGCAGAGCGTCCCCTCTCTTTCTAAGAAAGATAGACATGGAAGACGTTACAAAGGAGGACTATACCAGTAATGTAAGAGAAACGGAGTGAGTTGTGAAATCTCTGTCGTCTGTTCTTTGCAATCCCAGGTACAAGGAAAGAGGAAGAATGTTTTTGTTTGTTTAAGTCTGGCTCCAAGATAATAAGGAAAAGGTTTTCTTTTCTTTCTTTTTTTTTAATTTTTTTTTTTTTAAGGTTTCCCAAAGTAACTTTGTCCTATATGGAACTGAATACAAATCTAATTTTCTTAAAGAAGCGACCCAGGTACCCCTCTGTGGGAACACACACCTCGGTGAGAACACCCGGAGGGAGACACAATCGCAAGGCTGCACAAGCACCAGCGTTTTTGTGGGGAGATAAATTGACAATTTATTGTGTGTAACTCCTGATCAATTATTAATCATTAGTGTCAACAACAGGGTTATAATTACCTTTGGTTATTTTAAGGAATATTTATTTTTTCATTTCTCCGATCCGGTAATTAGTTAATGCTCTCGAGTAATGAATGGAAGACGAAGCCCTGTCACCCCTCCCTTGGGGTGACCTTTGGGGAAAACGCTGTCACCGTCGCGTTCTCACAAACGCCCTCCTGCCTCCGCGGTACCACAGGGCACCCCCCCCCCGCCATAAATAATGTTTCCAGAGGAAAAGGGGAAAATGACAAACAAATAGGGCGCAGCTGGAATTAATAAGGCTGATCAGAGATAGCGGGGCCAGGACAGCTCAGCCGCGCGGGTCCCAGACCCAGGACGGTGGCGCAGTTCCTGCGTCCCCCTCCAAGATCAAGAGAAAGGCCAAAGCGGACGTTTACCCCGCGACCTATGCCCACGGGGGAGAGGTGGGCTGCGGGGGGGGGGGCCCTGTTTTCAGGCCGGGAGGCGGAGCAGCGGCCTGGCTCAGGGACGGGAGGGCGCGGCGCCTTCGCCCAGCGCGGGCGCCCTCATCTCGCCTGCCGCCCCAGGGCGCGGTGGTGGGGGGGGGTCCTTGGCCCTGGAACGATTGGGAGGTGAGTTAGCAGGTTAGCTGGGGACAGGTAGGGGCTGCTGGGGATCGGCGCCCGAGGAGCGCGGAGCGGAGCGGCCGCGTCGCCCGGGAAGCCGCGGAGGGAGGCCGCGGTTGTCGCCGCTGCGGCCCTGCGCGAGGGCGCGCGAGCGGGAGGCGGCGGCCCGCGTCCTTCCGGAGCCGCGGGCCCGCAGCTGCCGCGGCGCGCGAAGCCCTCCGAGGTCGGTCCGAGCACGCGGGCTTTGCTGCGGCCCAGCTGCCGCCACTTCTACCGGGAACAGTTTTCCACGCCCTGCTGGGGACGCCCCTCAGCGGACACCCCCAGACTCACTTCTGCCCTGCGCTCCCCCGAGCAGCGCCGCCACGCGAGCGCTTCTCTGGTCGCATCGAAGCCCAAACGGCAGCGACCCGGCCTTGGGCGGCCGCGCAGAGCAGCGGCAGGTCACGGGGCTCGCGTCGCCGGGCGCTCCTGGCCCGGGAGAGGGCGCGGGGCGCGGGGCGCGGGGCAGAACCGGGTCTCCGAAGCCTCCCGCCCGGAGGCTGAGTCCGCACACCCCCACTGCCGCCTGCGGTGGGGCCTCCATCCCTTCGACGGGACCGGGAGTCTCTGGTTCCCAAGTTCCCACCACCGACCAGCCTGCAGCACGGAGCGGCGACCTGGCGGTTTCCGCAGGACGCCCCCCACTGCCGCCCCAGGCTCCACGCAGGTGACCCCATCCTGGCCCTACTCCCGGCTCCCTCAGCTCAGCTCCTGGCCCCAGGCAGGTTCCACTCAGTGTCGTCTGCACCCCTCCACCGCCACTCTCAGCAAGTGTCCCCTGCTCCCCCGCCTCTTGCCCAGCTCTGGGGCCCCCAGCCCTGGGGGCAGGCTCGGGATGGGGGTGACCCCGCCCCCCCCATCTGGGCGCTGGCGAGTAACTGCCCCCGCCCCGCGCTGGTGGCCTCCTAGTTGGGGAGCGGCGGGGGTCCGGGCAGGTCGGACCCGCCCCCACCTTCACTTGCTCCTTTCCTTTCCGAGTTCCCTCCTGCAGCGCCCCATTCCATCGAGCTGGCGACACGAAGCCACACTCGCGCTGGCCTCGCGCTGGCCGCAGCCGGAGCTCCCGTGCCCCTGGGGCAACCCAGGACAAGCGGAGCGCGGTCCCCAGGTGCAGCAGCTGGCGTCTCAGCGTGACTTCCCGCGGGCGGGTCGCCTGCGAAGTTTCTCTTCTACAGGAAAACTTCCAGATAAGTTAGGGTTTTACAGGCCAGACGACAAAAATGTAGTTGCCTCGACACTCCGCCGCCCCCGTCTCCGGCTCCTTCTAAGGAACTGGTTGGTGGGGGGCTGCCTGGAGGCGGTGACTGAGCCAACACGTGGACGCAGCGGAGTCCGCCGCCCGGATGGGGGCGCCTGCGAGCTCTCCAGGTCTCCTGGGCTCCATTCTCCGCAGGACAGGCCTGCGGGGTTCTCCAAGCCAGCCCCTCCCTCACCCTTCCTCTGGCGGCCCCGGCCCCCCCCGGAGGCTTTGACTCAGGTGCTGGGAGCTGGTGGCGCAGGGGTAGGACCCCAGCTGCCACTATCTCCCGCAGGCAGGAAGAGCGTCCCTCCGTGGACGCCCTGCGTGGTGCTGGTGGCCGGTGAGGGTCAGAGGGGGGAGTTGGCGTGCTTTGTAACTTTTCGGGGTTGTCGATGGGGGAAGCTGTGGCCTTCAGGGGACCTCAGCCGCGTCTTCCCCTCTGTCTCACAGCTTGGGAAACTGGACCGGACCCGAAAGTCCCTACAGCTAGACGAGGAGATGGGGGACAGACAGGTGGCCTGGGACCAGCCCCCAAGGCCTGGAGGCCCGAGTCCCTGGGCTCAAAAGGGGGGGGGGCGGAGATCAGGCTCCTTGCCTGCCGTGGGAGGCCCAGGCCCGCCCCGGTTCATTCTTTCTGGCTCCAGCAGCGGAAAAACACCTCTTTCCGGAATGGTTATGCGATGCTCTGCTCCTGGAGAAAGTGCTCGCGGGGGTGGTGGCCCCACCCCGCCTCTGGACACGGGTCATCTGTGCATGCTGACGGCGGGTGCTGTTGGGCACGGGGCCCCAGACTGGGGGATGCATGAAGGCGACCTCACGACCTTGGGGGGGGGGGTGGAGGGACAGCACTGGAGACTGTCCTTGTGTGGTTCTCTGAGTGTCCCAAGAGGCCCTCCCCCCAGAGCCCGCCTCCCCCTGCCCAGCAGGCTCTGCCAGAGGACTTCTGTTGGGTTGGGCGGCCGGGCATCACCGCCCTCTGCCCGGGTCGGTTCACTCACCAACCTTGCAGCGGCCCAAGACCCAGAGATATCCATTCGGGGCCAAGCCAAGAGGACAGATGACGGCCACACTGTGTATCTGAATAGCGAACATTTGTAAATTATCTTAATAACTGCTCGATATAGTATGCTTTATCCTTCTACCTTGGAAAATACACCTCCTACGACGAAAATCACACCACATGGGCAGAGCGCGATTTGCGCGACGTCATCACCAGACGGAAGAGCGCGACCTCACGACTCCTGTGCGCATGCGCGCTCCGTTCGGGGGGAGGGGGGGGCGACGTTCAAATTTGTCATAAGGAAAGCAGACTTCATAAATTACATTATCCCATCGATTTTTTTCTTCTTTTCAGCAGAATCACTTATCTTGTAGCAATCAAGATTTTTATATAATTCGTGTTCCACTGACAATGATTCAAAAATTTAAATGCAATGGTCCTCAACGTGTACATTAAACACATTTCACAGAAAAACTGCTCCGTAAACCACAAGTAAGAAATAAAAACAGCCGACCTGTTTTTTGTTTTCCAGACAATATTATTTCTTCTAAAACTGTCTAAGTTATCTATTAAAATTTGAAAGCAAAACACATTATAATTTACAAATACCAAATTTTAAATAAAAACTTTAAAAATAAAGCTGCATTGTTTTACTATATCCAGACAGGGAGAGGCCTAAGGAACCCCACAGAGAGGTGGGTGGAGCGACGGTGTTGGTGGGGGCCTTGGGTCGGGCCCTCCTAGCTGAGGCTCTCGCTAAGGCTCACTGGAGGGCAAGCTCACCATCACCCCTGCCAGCTTCCTTCTGCCCTTCTGTGTGTGGTAGCCACGGCACCCCCCAAAGCGCTCCTGGGGAGATTAAATGCCTGGTGTCAGGCACCTTGGAGACAAGACTGAGAAGGTGGTTTCTAGGACGCCGGGGCTTGGACATCAGTGGGTGTGGGCTGGGTGGGCGGCGACAGGGCAGTTTCAGCTAGTCCCAGTCCAAGGAGCAGAGCGAGACCCCAGTCACGCCCTCGAGGGGGGAGGGCAGGTGCAGAGGGCCTGGAGCGAACTTTTCCCTTGGCGGTCCACAGCCCTTGGTCAACAGCCACGCTCCGGGGCTCCCCTTGTGGCAGTCAGGGCTCCTGAGCTCTGAGATCTTGTCTCCAGCAGTGACCAAACACCATTGACTGCAGGGGCGCTGTCACCAGGGGCGTGACCACGAAGGCTCCTGTGGCCGAATTCTCTGCTCACACATTTCACTGCTCATGTCACACAGGAAAACTTGAGTATTAGCTCGTGTGCATCCTGCATGCTTGACTTTTTAAGAAGACTGTGCAGTTGAGAGCAGTTATAGCAAGCCCAGAGAGTTCCTACGGATCCTCCCCCAGCTCATCCACTCATCTCTGCCCGGGTCAGTGTGGCTCATCCGCTCGGCCGGCGACCCAGCACTGACCCGTCGCCAGTAACTCGAGTCTACAGCTGGCGTTAGGGTTCACTCTTTTGTTTCACATTCCTTGGGTTTGGACAAATGCACAGTGTCATGATGTTTGATTTTATATGGCACAAAAATAGACCTCTTCCTGACCTCAAGGTGTCTCTTCGACATCTGAGAGAAAGACTAGATCCCATGAATAAATAGTGCAACAAAAACACAATACAGTGGACGCATGAATGTATAGATTCAAACACGAATATCTAAACACATTGAATAAAATACATGACATCTAGTGACATTTGAACTTTTAAATAAACAATGGATACCTCTGTAGTATAAGTGGACCCCGTAGAGTATTTAGGGCATGCTCACTCTAAAACTGTTGTTGTTTTCTGAAATTCCAAAGTAACGGGCATTCTTTATTTGTATTTGCTAAGTCTAACAACCCTAATGTTGATGACACAGCAGAAAACGTTTGTCAAGTGAAACTAATTTTCACATACTGCTTGGAATAGGGGAGTGTGGGAGGCGGAATTTACACACCTGAATTTCGTGAGTGTTTGCGGACGGAGTGGGGGTGCAAGGGGCCTCTGTGAGTGGCGTCACTCTGTGGAAGGACAGGCAGTGGGCGACCCTGGTCTTTAAACAGAGACCGCAACCATCCTTTCGGCATTTCTCTTTTGCTTTGACCTGCTCTCCAAACCCTCCCGTCTCTCCTTCCCCCCATGAAAATCTGTTCTCGAATCACATACTCGTCTCGTAAGTAAATGCTTTATTTAAAAACGGCCATTTTATCACCAGGCGGATGGTTCAACTAGAGAAGAGATGTAGGCTGAGACATGGGGACAGAGGAGGGACAAGGCTGTAAGCCGCAGGGGGATGGACACATAGAGAGGGAAAGATGATATGTGGAATATTCACATGAAGGCTGTAAGTCAACTGACGGATTCCATGTCAATATCAGAGTTAAAGCCATATTTACGTGTATTCAGTGAATAGCTATAATATCCACTCACTTTGGGCAGTTCTACTTTCGAGCAGTTTTGCGGTAACTACGGATAAGGTCCTGAGCATTTGAGAGAGGACGCTCTCTGTTTTAAACAAGTCATCTGCGCGTTGATGACTTCGAGGCCCACGACTGGGATTTCTGGGTTCACGTGTGACGCTGGCTGAGGAGCGCTGGCCCAGGCGGCGAGCCACATCCAAGTTCGTGGCGCTCGATTAAGGCCGGACGCAATCAACCGGCTAGACTCCAGATCTGACAAAATAATCGTCCAGGCAAAAGTTGCAACTTAAACAGCCTTGGGTCATGCGGCGAGCAATCCCCAACCTCCGCCGCTCAGCGGTGGGTGTGGTCTCGGTGCGCGTCCTCGGGGACAGCTCGGTGAGCGTCCTCGGGGACAGCTCGGTGCGCGCCCGCCGGAACCTGACAATCTGTGGAGACACGCGGCGGAGCAGAACCGCGTAGACACCGCCTACGCGCCGGGCGGAGTCTCCCCCGGGCCTGAGCGCGGGGACCCCTCCGGTTTCGCGACGTCAGCTGCTCTGCTCGCCCGACCTTTCCGCTGAATGACTCCGCAGCGCGTTGGTGCCCGCGGAATTGCTTTCGCATTTGCAAAAACAAACCCTATAATCCGAACTACAGCCAGACGAAAGGCAGCGGTGACCGTGTCTCGGTTCCGCGGCCAGCCTCTGTCCTTCGGGCGGCTCCCTGGGGCGGGGCACGCGGGGACTCACCCCATGCTCTGCCAGGGCTCAGCAGACGGCATCAGGGAGGTGCCCCTGGCCTTTGTCCTTCTGGAACCCGAGTACAGTCTCAGCCCTCGCTTCTTTCCTCAGACCTTTCCTTTTTTGATGGTACCAGCTCTTCCTCCCCCTTCCATTTCTCACTACTTCTGTCTCTGTCTCTG
This sequence comes from Eidolon dupreanum, assembly GCA_028627145.1. Lineage (NCBI taxonomy): Eukaryota > Metazoa > Chordata > Mammalia > Chiroptera > Pteropodidae > Eidolon > Eidolon dupreanum. The sequence continues at coordinate 100,755,134 of CM053501.1, forward strand.
TCTGTCTCTGTCTCTGTCTCTTTCCACTCCCCCATAGAATTAAAATTTCTGAGAATAACTCAAAATCTGAAAAGAAGATGAACTACCTTACGCCCACATTTCCTTGTTTCACTCCCTTAACGAGCGCATGGTAGCTTCTCGCTGGCTCTGATTCCACTGGACACGCCCCGGCTCTGTATTTATGCTGAACTGGGGTGCGCCCCCCAAGCCCGACCGGTCTCTCACACACTGTCAAACTCCTTCCCCTACTTTAGGTGAGCGTGCTCAGCTCCAGCGTTCATCGAAGTTGCTTACATCTTAAAAACTTTGCATAGTATCTTTGCCTTTGGTTCTGTGCACGCGTGTGCACACACACTCACATGCACACACAGCTCCTGGGGAGACCGCACTGCTCCCCTAATTGCTCATCCCCTCAGATTTCTGCTTTGCCTGCACTATCTAATTTTGGAGCAGGAGTTATTTCTCACGCATTAATAACCCTTAAGCAAGACGTATCAAGTTGACCGCGAATTTCAGGAATATTTTGGGACTGTCACTCATCACCAGTCAGCCAGTTGGCACATTCTGTCTCGCACCAGCTGCCTGAGGAAATCGCAAGGCTCAGCGCAGCCACGTGCTTCCGCGGGGCTGTCTCCTTCAAACGCGTCTAGGGCTGGGAGGGCCACGTCCAGGTGCCGAGTGCTGAGCACCTGCGTCTCCAGGGTTTGAAAGAACAAGCGTCTCTGATTTGGGGTGAAGCGTACAGGCGTTTCTTGAGGGTCAACAAGCAAGCTGCTTTGGGCAGAGGGATGAGCGGTGTCGAACGTCCTTCCTGAGCTGATGTGACACCCCCGTCCCCTCGCTGGCCTCTCGGGCGACCCGTCCGCCCGGAGCAGGGTCCTTGCTGCACTGCTCGGCCTCCCTGAAAACCCCTTCGGCGGCCCGCGAGTCGCACAGTGAGCTTCGCCGCAGGTTTCTCGTCCCAGCTGGACCGTGAGTGTCCAGGAGGGACCGTCCCGTTCGTTCTTCACTGAGTGGCCCCGCTCTGGGCTCAGTGGCAGACTCGTGTGATCCCAGGAAACCTCATTTTAAATGTATATTTACTGGTGTCTCGCAATCTGAGAAGTGGAAAGAGCAGAGAGGGTGTGTCTGGCTCCAGCCCCTACTTCCTCTACCCGGACCCCACCCGCCTCACCTCTGCCAGGGCGGGTCATACAAACCATCACTGAAGCCACGCCCCCGAGGGAACCTGTCACTCGGCTCCTTCCTCGGGTCGGGCTGCTGGACGATCCCACAAAACTCAATGTCCTCAGACGACCTGGCATTTACATTATTATCTGGATGTAATGCTTGTTTTCATTGGAGACTTTCTTAGCTGAGAAGTGAACTAAGTTGTAACAAATTTGGGATTATTTTCTTTAGAAAATGTTATGTTTAAAACAAAGTACACACGAAGAGCACATATTTCATATATTATTCAATTCACTGGATGTTATTAACTCTATTACACTATGTACATGATCTGTTATTGGAGAAATAGATCTGTTGTTGGTTCACAAAACTTCTAGACTGCAAATGGATGTTCGGCATACGGTCCGTACCTGTGACTCCAAACCCAACAGATTTTCAAAAAGGCGGCCAGGCGGCCCTCCCGCGGTGCTGTGTCCGCTCGGGGCGGGAAGGAGGAGAGAAAATGGGAGGACGCCGAGGCACCGGGCGGGAGCAGTGCCAGGCCCGTGGCTCAGCACCTCGTTGCTGACGCAGCAGAAATGAGAC
>CM053501.1:100757388-100773271 GCA_028627145.1 Eidolon dupreanum
GTTGCTTCTGTTTACTGAGCCCCAGCCTCCTACTTTCCTTCCCCACCTCTGGCGGTGCAGAACCGGTGGGATCACCTCTCCCATGGGATCGCCTGTCCTTCTGAATGAAGAAGCAACCTCTGAGGCCTGGGACCCAGGTCCGGCCGTGGGCACCTCTCTGCTTGAGGGCATCCGGGGTCCTGGGACAGCTAACACGCGGCTGCAAGGGGCTTAGGGCGCCCTCGAGGGACTCACCGTGTGCCAGGTTCTGGTCGCAGCCCCTGACACACCGAGACCCTCTGGCCCCACGACAGCCCTTGGGGTAGGCGCATCCGCCGTCCCCGCACCCTGCGGGAACTGAGTTGCGTTGTCGCCTGGCCAGGTCCCGGGCCCTCGCAGCGTGGGGTGGGCCTGGCCCTGGCCCGTGTGCTTGACACTGAGGCCGCTGCTCTTCGGCGACTGCCCAGACGCACCTTCGGTGTCCCCAGATCGCGACGCCGAGCCGGGGTCTCATCGTCGCGTGCAGGCGTGAGCCCCAGACTCGCCCGCGAGAGGCGGTGGCGGGCAGGCGGGTGCCTTCTGTGTCCAGTGGGCTGTTCCGCTGCTGGCGGACCGCTCCCCTGAGAGCCACGGGGTCTTGGGGACTCCCTCGTCCTGTCTGTGGATGTCACCCGGCGATTCGATCCAGTTCTGCACGAGTTCCTGTGCCCCTCTCCGCACTCCACGCGGGAGACACGCCCTGCGGGGATGAACGGCCAGGCCACCCCACGACGCGTCCTCAGCTCCGTGACCCCTGCTCAGGGTTGTGGTGGCATCCACACTCCTCGTGGGGCAGGATAAAGGCGGCGGCGAGGCCACAGCGAGCAGGAGCCGCACCACGACCACGTGCACGAGACGGAGGGGCTGGTGGCCGCAGCCGGCGCGGGCTGAAGAGCGAAGGGCTCGCGGTGCCTGGCCAGCCCGGGTGCGTGCGTTTGCTTACACCGCTCTTCCTTCTCTGAAAATGAATAAACGGGCAGAGGCTGATGGCGTGCCCGTTTGAAGTGCTGCAACGTAAACACCAAGCGCCCCTTGGGGGTGTGACTCGCCTGGTCTTCACGGCCTCAACTGTCACTTCAGGGGACGTCAAGAGAATCACCCGTGAAAGGTGGATACACGTGCGCCCTGTAGGCAAAGCTCAAAGACAGGCGATGTTGGTCTTGAAGGCGGTTGTGGGATTTTAAGGCAATTGTTTTCATTTTAAAATGCTCGGCTGGATTTTCATTTCTCCAGAGACTAAAACAGAGAAGGGGCATCGAAAGCGGCCGGTCACAGGGATGAGCGGGGCTCGCTGGGGGGCACGCGGCTGGGCAGCTTTCCCTGGACTTTCTGCGCCTTCCCCTGATTCTGCACCCCAACATCCGACCCAGATCTCTGTCTGTCTCCATGTTTTGCAGTCAAAGGAAGCGCTTGACGCGGGAGCAAAGTGCTGTCGCGGACGTGCCATGAACTTCCTTCCGCTGCGGGAACAGCTGGCGTGAGCCCCAAACAATGCACTTGGAGGAAAATGTTGCCCGAAAAGTTTCAATTTATGCCAAGTTGAGATGTACCAGAAGTATCAGCGCAGCGTATTGACCAACTTTTTAACACAGTCGTGTTTTTCCATATGCATTTTTAGGAGCAAAGAAATACAATTATGTTTATTTATGAGTATGATATAGTCAAGCTCATTTTGAAAAGTTTTGAAGAAACATTTATCATCTCAGCAAAATCACAAAAATATTTTCTATAGCGTGGGAAATGTCATTTATCAACTAAGATTTATCAACCACCTAAATTAATAGCTTTCCCGTGTGATACCTTGGTCCCCAATGAAGTGAGCGTTTAGAATGTAAAGCTGCAGACTGCTTGGGAGCCTGTGACGATGTAGTCATCATGCTCGTCATTCACTCGTTCAATCACTCACTCACTTATTTGTTTCTTCCAAAAGCTCCCTTGAGAGAGGACCACGTGCCAAGTGCATCCTCTCTCTGATCTTCAGTTTAACTGCCCATGCCTGGAGTTCTCTTTGGAGGGCATTCCTTGGGCTATTGGAGCCACTTTGGCAAAAAGGCAGGACTGTCCATCCATCCACCGTCCATCTACACATCCACTATCCATCCATCCACCATCTATCCATCCCTCCGTCCACTGACACTTAGTTTGCATCCTTGTCTTGGCCATTGCAAGCAGTGCTGTAACGAGCATGAGGGAGCAGGAAGCCCTTCGAGATCCTGGTTTTATTTCCTTCAGATAGATACCCAGAAATTCAAATGTCCCCCACGTCAACATTTTAAAAAGTTTAATTAGGACATTTACTCATTTAGTATACTTGGAGCTTGTATGTTCACTTTTAAGTGATTTTACTTTTTCATTTCACCTTTTACTCCGTTAAAAATTTCTGCTTTTCTATGTGCTCCTTTTGGTCCTGTCTCTGGATAGAACACCGCTGGTGACCCCAGCAAAGCACACATGTTTGCAGTCCCTTTTCCTTAATATCCACACCAGAGAGCACTTAACTCTTCCGATGACCCATACCCCTTGCAGAGCTAGAATTCTGTCCAGCAATGCGCCACAGGATGGGGAAGCCTGTGGCCCCCGGGCTCCTGGTGGGGGGCTCTTTGAGTACATACTATGTTGCAAGTCACAACGCCATCGAGCTGAAGAGAACTGAGCTTGTCGCTGTCTTCAAATGCGTTAGTTTTAGTGTTTTGATTACCTTTTGCGAGCTTAGAAAAGCTTGTAATTATCTTCTCATAAAATGTAATCATAAGTGACACCATGGCTCTGAAATAAGCCAGAGGAAACCGGAGTAGTTTATGTGAAATTTAACATTCTTCTGCGCTCTTCTTCACATGGTACAAGCTGAAACAATGTGTCAGAGATTACTCGGCCGTCTCTTCATTTACACTTTGCGCTGGAGACTTCACGTTATTTAAAAAGCTTTATATACAAGTCATTCAAACGTGAATAATTGAAATTATTTTTAATGATTGTCCCATTAGAGACCCAACTTACACGGATCTCAAAGTGACCTAGATTTTTCCTTTCTTTCATCAGCTTATTTTACTGGCGAATTTAAACAGATTCGTCTCTAATTAGATATGTACTTTCAAACAATATTGGAAAATAGCTACCTTTAACATTTGTTCTGTGCACCTGTCATCCCGTATTGGCTCAGAGTGGTGACTTGACTTGCCTGTTCTGTGTACCCTTGGATTTTCTCCACGATCCCCTGTCAGTCACGCTGCCAGGAAGCTCTTGTTGTTTTCTAACCTTTCGTTGTGAAGAATGTACATTTAATTACTGGGAAGATGGCTATGACATCATAGGTCAGGCCGAGCGCAGCTACCACCCAGGAGAGGCTGGGCATAGGGGTGGGGGTGGGAGGTCTTCAAGGCCTAGCTGGGCCGGCCAAGCCCCCCAGAGGAGTCCTGTATGCAATGTGGCCCCTCATTCCACCCAGCCGTGGTAAGCACGTGGTCCATCAATGAAAGTAATTTAACTGCAGAAGGTGCAAACACACCTGAAACTTGAAAAAATACAGATATTGACTCCGTCTCGCTTGCGGTCAAAGGCTGTTCTTGGATGACTCTTCTCAGTAGAAGGGATTGGCCTCCACGATTTCTAGTTTGGTTTTGTAATGTCCAGTGATCTATTGAGATATTTGCAAAGCAAACTAAGTGCCGTGGCCAAGCAGAAATTTTCTTTTTATTTTGCAGAGTTGTATGACAGATGCTTGTCTTTATACAGTCCCTATGAGGCACGCAAAGCTTTCGTGGGGGGAAATAACACTATACCTATATTAGTGTTTCGCAATGTACGTATGTGGATAAAGAGTTTTCAATAAGTCGACATTTCATTGGGCCGTGTGATTCACTAACGGGGTAACTGGCGTGGATAGGGCTAGGGGCAGTTTCCGCGGATCCTTGGGGGCCTCTGAGAGCAGCCCTGGCACCCACAGGTGCAGGGCCCCCGCAGGCAGCAGGGCAGGTGGCGAGCTGCCAGCAGGAAAAGCAGGGGCTGAGGCCCTGTCCGCACTCAGCTAGTGGCGTGAGCTCATCCAGAACTGCCCTGTGTGAGCACGCCGGGCCCTGCGTCCCCACCACCCCCGCTGTCCCCCACGTGACAGCGAGAACACATCTTCCTGCCGAGATCCTGCTGGAGCCGGGCCTGGCGCAAGCCAACTTCACAGCTTCGGGGTGCGGCGGTCGGCAGAGCCATGCTCAGGGGTGCCGTCCAGGCTCCTGACACTGGTGTCGGGACCCGCAGAATGAGAAGCCTTGAGAGGGTGGGTGCGGCCCAGGGTGGTCATCTTCCGCGGGCCTTCTGCACACCTCGCTTCAGCCGTGCTGTCTCCACGTGCAGGACCCAGAAGGGGGCGGAGAGGGGAAACGGGAGCCCCGACTCCGAGAAGTCGACCTCTCATCCTCCGGCGGGAGCTGGCGGAGGTCTCTGCAGACTGGGCAGGTGGGGAGCGCGGCCCGTCCCCCGTGCTCTGCCTGGAGGATGCCTCGTGGCCTCGCACCAGGACTGCAGGGTGGGGGCGGCGTCCCCTTGTGGGGCGCTGGGAGGACTCAGCTGGTCCCCACGGGGGGAGGGGCGATGCTCGGCTGTCAGAGGGACCAGAAGGCGAGGAGACTCGCGCCTTTGGCCACGCGCACGCCCAGAGGGGAGGCTGGGTCTCCGCCCGAACCGTTTTAGTTGTTACTTCAGACGCTGCCACGGTCGGAACAGAGAGCGGCGCACCGCAGAAGTGCGGCGAGAACCTCGAATCGCTTTGGGCCGACGGCTCAGATTCGGTGGTGAGGAAGAAACTGCGCAGCCGCAGTGGCCACCGGCCCGTGGGACCCCAGCTGGCCAGCACGTGGCACCCCTGGTGCTCGCACTCCCGCGACTCAGACCCTTCTCCTCGTGGCTGCGGCGCCCCGCGCGGGTCAGCCCCGGGCTTGCACCCGCCACGTCCATCCGCTGTCCTCTGGGTCGAAGCCTTAACGAAACGTCAAAGCTCAGGGGGAGAGTTGGGCGCCAGAGCGCACGAGTTTGTTTTCTTTTTCCTGAGAACAGCACCGAGGCTCGCCGACGGGGCCGCCCATCCGGGCTGCAGGGGCCCAGCCGGGGCGGCGGGCGGTGTCCGAGCCGGGGTCTGCAATCCTGGTACTGTCGCTTCGATTTTAGCTCGGGGATGCTCCCGCCCGCCCGCTTCCCACGCCCGCTCGCCTTGCCTCGCGCTTTATCGAGTCCTGTCCCCAGGCGGCCCCTGTGGCCCCTTGCCTGGGAAGGGAGGCGAGCTCCGGACCCACAGGCGACCTAGCCTTCACTTGCTTTCCTCGTGGCCAGGTTTGTGATGGTCTTATCTCCCCAGAACCCCCTTCCGGGGTTCCCCGACTGCGCAGCTGCACGCTCGCATGAACATTTGAACCAGGCCCGAGGGTGCCACCGCGGTTTGACTTTCAGCAAACCTTGACTGCGGGTGACAGGCCATGCCTCCAGAAGGACGCGCAGTCGCCGACTGCCGGTAATCGCTTTGTGCAAACGGCGGGGTTGGCAGAGCTGCAAAGTCAGGCGTGCGCACGCCCAGGAACAAAAATGACAGGGCACTGCCACCTTGTTGCACACTGCGGGTCTGCTGTCCCCGCCGTCTCCAGGAACAGTCACTCTCTGCGTCATGCAAGCTGCTCCAGCTCTCGGGGACAAGGGACGGGGTCTGACTTATTTCCAGGCAGGAAAAAAGTCTGCTCGTGAAGTCATTTAAAAGTGTTCGTGTTCTCTGTCCCCACGTAAACGCGTTCTAACTGAAAGGCACCTAGTGCCCCTCTCCGATGGACGACCTGCCTCAACCTCGGTTTCCTGTCTCTACCTGGGGGTTGACACGCCCGGGACTTAACCGCCGAGCAGCCCGAACGCGGCAGACGCCAACACCACGCGGACGCCGTTTCCGCCCGCAGCCAGTGGGCACGGGGCGTCCGGGGGAGCCGCCCGCGGAGGATGGCGCAGACCGTGGCCGGGAAGGCTCTGCCCGCGCCGCCCGGGGCTGCGGGCCGCTCCCCCAGGGGCTCCCATCATTTACCATCGAGCGAGGCACTTTGGAAGTTGCACGCGCCGCACAGCGACCCACCCGCCTCCGTATGCGACGCGCGAGCAGCGGGCGCAGTTGGGCGCTGGGTTGACTCGACTTTGAAAATCGTTCCACACACGGGCCTGGTTTTAAATTTCCTCCTGGGGTGTCGGACGTTGACTAGGTCTCCCGTCACTTTCTGCCAGTGACCTTACGTAATAAGTAATCCGTGTCCCCTGCCGGGGCCACCTAAAAACAGCTCACGCGAACCGAAGAGGTGGCCTTCCCCTGCGCCTCAGATTCAAACTGCTCCGCTCAGCACCAAATGAAACACGCTCTGTGACCTCTGACCTCGCCCTCCCGCCCGCAGAGACCGACGGATGGCTCCTTAAAGCCACCCGTCGGCAAAGCAGAGATCTGCGGCTGCATCGGCTGCAGTCGCTGGTCAGCGCGGGTCGTTGGACAGCGCACTGCTCTGTGGTCTGCGCTGTTTCTTGTTTTCTGTTTTTATTGGCTTTGCTCATACAACAAGGCTCCTTTGTTTTTTCCTGCGGCAGTAAATCTGTATCAATACGAGGAAATGTCTGCCTGACGGAGGCGATGCGTTTTCCTCGGTGACCGAGTGACCCTGTGCCCCAGCACCCTGTGTCCCCACTCCTGCTGGCCTGACGCCCCCGCGCCTGATCCCGCCGCGGCGTGCGGCTCTGCCTTCTGGGAGTTTTCTCATTTCGCCTTTGAAAACGTAACTGCGATTTGCTTCCTTCGCCGTTTCCACTGCGGCCTTTAAGTGTTTTAGAGAAAAATGCAACTTTGATGTTTTCCAGCCCACCAGGACGGGTGAGGGGGCCGCCACCGGACACACGCCACGTAACAGGGAGGGGGAAGGGCGCCCGGGCCAGCTGCCGGCTCGTCGTCACCCAGTGCCAGCGCTGCGCTCTGTCACGGCCACCTCGCATGGAATGGTCGCATTCTCTGGCAGTCGTGCCTTGATTCTTCACTTCGTTTCCTATGATCTTAAGTTACGAAAGAATTTGGAAATTCCGAGAAAAAGAGAAAGATCTGTTTTCTAAAATAGCCCCTCTGGGGAGTTCGCTGGGTGCTGTTCGTGGAGCTGAGTCATCCGCGCACAGGAGGGAGCGTGGTGCGCATGAGCTGGGAATTCCTGGACCCCTGGCTCACGGTCAGCAGGAAAGACGACCTCAGAAAAGGTGTGAGCCAGATGGGTCATCGCGCCGTGCGTGCGACGCGCGCTCCGGCTCCAGGACGCGAGCGCACGCAGCCCGCCCGCGCAGCCCGCCCAGGTGACGTCATACGTGGCCTGAGAAAGCATTCCGCCACATTTAGTGACTCTCTAAAACTCAAGGTCTGATTTCAAATTAACCCATGCTAAGATCTGGCCTAATACATTTTTTAATTTTTAAAAAGAAAAAAAAGATGTTCAAAAATTTTAAATATCCCGTAGAGCCTCACGGGGCTTGACCTCGCAGAGGCTGTGCTCTGAAATGCGGGGGACACCACGGTGGCCCTCTCGAGTTGGAGAATCGCCTGTTAAATGCAGGCGGGGGGCGAGGAAGGGACAAGGGAGAAGCAGAGCGCGAAGGGTAAACGGCCAGGGCGGCGTCCACTCCGCCCTGGCGGAGGGCACCAGCGTCTCCCCATCTGCCCCCTGAGATGTCCCGCCGCAGCAGCAGCGCCCGCCTCCCCCAGCCACGTCCTGGGACTTCCTCCACGTGGCAGAGCAGAGCGCAGAGCCACGCCCGGTCCCAGGGTTGGCGCCTCCGACCACGGGCCTGTCACCCCGTCGTCCGGAAGGGTCCATGCTGTCCCCGATTCTGCACAGAAGTGAGCCTCAGCTCCTGACACTGAGGCCCCGCAGCCAGGACGCGCCGGGTTCCCGCCCGGCTGCAGAGCAGGCCAGGTGCCCACGCTGCGCCCCGGGGACCAGCGCCCTCAGCTGGGGGTCCCGCAGCGGTGCCCGCGTGTCATGGTCCGAGAGTGCCAGCACCGGCCAGGCGCACCTCCCCCTCCCCCCCCCCGGTGGGGGGAGCGCTTTTCAGACATGGGAGTGCGTTGTGAGTCTCCACGGGGCAGACTCCAGTCACCACCACGGAGCCCTCTGCCGAGGTCGCCCGGCGGGCGGGCAGGCTTGCTCTGGGGTCCACCTTCCTGGGAGACTCACTCGTACTCAATCCCGACTCACTCTGCACCCCGCACGACGGAGTGCTGGTGAAGACCTCGCAGCGGTGACACAGCGACACAGCGGTGACACAGTGGCCGGCGCTCTCGCTCTTGGCCGCTGGGCTGAGTGGACTGCAGGGGTCCGGCCTGCGGGGCGAGGCCGGCCGAGCCGCCTTTGCCGCGTGTGCGGCTGCGCACGATAAATACCGCGGTCCTGCGGGCGCGGGCGCGGGAGCGGGGAGAGGGGCGCCGGGCGCCCTCGGGCCCTGCACGTCAGGGCGGCCCCCGCGGGGCCTCGGGCCCTGGTACTTCACCGCGAGCCGCCCCTTCTGCCAGGACCTTTTCCAGCGGGGCAGACCGCCTGGCACGGGCCGCCTGCCGGCAGGATGGCATTTGCCCCAGAGGCCTACCTCGTCCCGGATTGCTTCGCGGTCATCGATGCGCCGAGCTCTGCCACAGGAGCGCCTGGAGGGGTTCAGAGACCGTCACAGACCAGCACGGCGAAGGGGTGGGTCGTCCGGCTCCGGCTGGGCCCGGCGGGCTGCGTGACATCCAGCAGGGCCAGCCGCAGGGGACGCGACCGAGAAGGGGCTGTCCTCCCGCACGGCCTGGGCCCGGCCCAGCCCAGGAGCAGACACGCAGGCTCCGGGCACATGTGGCCTTCACCTGACACGGGGCGCAGGGCTGAAAGGAGGGCTCGCCACCTGCGTGGGGGTGACAGGACCAGTGACGCATGCGGTCCCCTTTCCTGAGGGCGATTCGGCCCCTTCCTGTGCGGGGTGAGGATGCAGAGAACGCGGGGCTTCCGACGCTAAGTGAAGGTTTGACACGGCATCCCCAGCACCCATCGGTCGTGTGGCTGTCCCCGCTGGAGCTGCCACACTCGCCTGGCCGGGGGCCCCGTCCCTCAGGGGCGGTCAGGTGACCTGGTGCGTGTCTCACGTTGCAGCGTCTGCTTTACGATGGCTCCAGCTTCACGACAAGCGTGGCCCCCTACGGGTGCGGCTTCCTCGGTGACCCTCAGGAATGGGGCTTTTCGGCCAGTCGTTTAGCTGCACACATGGCTTCTCTTTTGCCAATCTGTCCTTTACAGCCAGTTAAACGGGTACAAATCCACCGAGGCCTCTCATTGGAAATACTACTTTAATTTTCAATCAAGTGACACTTACCAGCAGACAGGACCACTATGCACTTGGGGTCAAAATTTAAAATAGACCCGCTCCCGCCGGCCTGCCCTCACCCGGCTTCCTAAGCCGCCTCCTCGCCGGCTGCAGGTGACGCCGCCGCGCTGAACAGGGCCAGCCGGGTGTTCGCGCTCATCTGTAAAAGCGAATGGCCTGTACCCTTCACGACCAGTGCCGCGGCCACCGCGCGTCGGGGGGAGCCCGTCCACGTCCGGTAAGGAGGGGTGGAGGGGAGTGGGCGCGCCCTGCAGAGCTCGGGGCTGCGGCCAGGTTCCCAGGGCAGGGCGCCGTGATTGATGACCCGCAGAGGCCTCTGGGGCTGTGCCCGCGCCGCCTCCCGGGGCCTCCGGACACTCTGCCCCCGCCTCCGCCTCGCTCCCTGCGTGGGCGCCTCTGAGCTCAGGTCACAGCAAAGGCAGGCGCGGCCGCGCACCGCGGAGCGAGGGCTGACCGCTGGGACAAGCATCAGCCGCACCGCATGACGATCAGCTGAGCGGTAAATTAATTAATCATCGTTTTATGCCTCATCAAGCACTTTGCCGAAGCTCTCAACAGGCGCCTCTCCCCGAGCCAATGGGAAGCAGACTGTTTTGTTTAGCCGGGTGAGACTTCCATAAACAGGGGAGGTTTTGACAAGCTAATAAATATGTCATCCGTCTCTGCCACTGGCAGCAGCCGGCCCCACCTGCAAAGTGGCGGGGCTCTGCCCGGCCTGGTGGGCAGCGAGAGATGGCAGAGACCCGCGCCCGAAGCGGCGATCGGAGGTGCGGGGAGCGGGGCGGTGAGAGCTCCCCAAAGTTCCTTCGAGCTTTGTGGGAGGAACGCCAGCGTCTCCACTCGCGGGGCCCCTGCAGCCCGTGCCGCGGGAGCGGAGCGTCCTGACACTTGTCCCCCGAGCTGCGCCTGCATCCTTCTTGCGGGCCGCCTGGCGCTCCCCGCCCGCCAGCCCCCGCGGGGACCGGGCCATCGTGATTGAAGCGCGCCGGAGCAGGGCGGCCGCCCGCGAGGCGCCGACCTGGCGCGAACAGGTGCGGCCTCTGAACAGCCCGGCGCCGCTCTGAGAAGTTTCGGGCTGACCTCGGCTCCCCGGTGAGAGGACGCGGGGCTGCGGGAGGCGCCATTTTTCTGGGCAAACGAGGTTGCTCAAGGCTAAGGAAAAGTTGGTGTTCGGATGACGATCTCGATGGCTTGATCACACGCTTGGCTTTATGTTTCTAGAGCAAGATGCAAAATCGGAGGCGATGCTGGAACGGGGTCCAGCAGCGCGGGAGAGAAACACCGAGAAGACGCCAGCGCGACGCCCCCCCTCGGGTCTGCCCGTGACTTCCCGTCGCACGCGTATGAGTGTCCAATGCTCCCCCGTGTGACGTGGAGGACACTCGTGTCACACGTAGCTGCAGTTTCTAAACCTAAAGTGACACGTAACTGGCAGGTCCCCCCTGAATCCCATCTTTCTAATGTCATTTCTTTTCAGGAGAATAAGGGGAGACCCAGGAAATCACAAGCCCCAGCAGAAGAGTATCTTTCCAGTGGCCACCACACGGCCACATCGGCTTCTTCCAGGGGTCACTAGGGTACCTCACGAAGGTGTCCAGGACCCTCAGCCCCAACCTGATTGTCATGTTAGACTCCATTCAAGGTTTAAAACACACACACCAGCCTAAGGGTGCCTGGCAGAAAGTCCCCCAGCCCAGATCACCGCCCCTCCACCCCCACCCCCGCCCAGATCACCGCCCCCCTCACCCAGATCAGCCCCCACCCCCACCCCGTTGGGAGCCCCGGGCCTGCGGCACCTAGCCGGGCCTTCGGGGGGGGGGAGGGGCTGCTTGGTGCCACTCTTTAGATCCAGACCCTGAGCTCGTGCTTTGTCCTATCCGGTGACAGGTGACTAGTGGCCAGCAGCACAGGTGGCCTCGACTTTGCTGTCCCCAGATGCCATCCATTCCCATCCCCTGGCAGCGCCCGGCGGAGGGTGGTTGCCATGTTCAAGGGGACATAAGGCGGCCGGCGTGAGCTTCACCGGCTCCCTGCCCAGCTCCAAATCTCTGACGAGCTGCAAGGAGATGGCGCCATTTTTCTCTAAGAGATGACACGATCGGGGATCTTGGAAAAGCCACACAGTTTTAACAGAACTGCATTTTACGCCATCCCACCGCACGGGACGCGTGCCGTTCTCCCTGTGACTTTATGGTGTGGGCGAATCCAGGAGACAGCTTTTAACACCGGGGTGAACTTGCCCGCTTCTGCGCCTTGTGTGACCAGGTGCTCCTTCCGAGGCATTCCGCCATTCATCTGTGTCGTTCCGTGTTCCATGTCACCTCCATGATGGGCTAAGAGCTGAGAGCAGAGGTCACACGAGCCTCTGTGGAGAGCTGCAGCCTCAGGTCAGTGGACAGCGCCCGGCACGGGCCGGCTCCATGGAGCCCACACAGACCCTCAGAGCGACGAGATGGCCAAGGACAATGACCTCAGAGTTCATTGCTTTTCTTTAAATATTTCCTTCTCACTTCTAGTTTTCTTTGTTTTGAAAGTTAATCCAGGAGAAAGAAACGCAAAGGGGGAAGGGAGGGAGGAGGCCACATTCGAAGTAAGGGACATTGTCCGGGGACGTCCCCATTCTTGCTTTAGCTGGCTCCTGCTGGGAGCCACGAAGACCTTCACACGGTGGCAGCACTTCTCGTGGGTGACGTTCGACCACCGTCCCTGAGGTATTAGAAGTCTCCAGCGGGACGTCCGTAGGAGGAAGACACCATGCTTGCCCTGCGCCATCTTCCAGCTTCACCTGGAAATGGGGACATTCGTGACCGGGGTGTTCTGTGGTGACCAGTTTCATTTGGTTTGACCCCGTTCTCGAATGTTCTCACCTCGGAGGCTGTCACCGCAGAGCGGCTGGGAGGCAGGGGACAACACTCTGAGTCCACAGCACGGGCCCCGGCCACGCCCGGGCTCCCCAGGGTGGATTTCCTCCTCGGATGCCCAGAGGGTCCTGACTCGGGACGGCCCCCTGCGGCCACGCGGCCTGCTGCCCCGTCCCGACCTCCTGCTGTCACTGCAGCGGCCTCCCACTGCGGCTATTCCCATGGTTTCATGCATTCTCAGTGGGAATGATATCGCCCCAAAGGGGGTAAAAACTGGTGCTTAGGGGGCAAAAAATTTACTCTTTTCATATACAAAACACAGATATGCCTATAATTCATCAACGGATACACCATATGTAGGTACCAATTGGGGAAAAGATTCTAAAAAGGCTCATTAGGGGAACAATAAAGAAAAACAAGGCTGAGGAAGACTTGTCAAATTATGATCGATGTTGGACCGTCTCAGTACAATTGTCCCCTACACTCTTTTTGGGTGTGTACGCACACACACGTGCACACACACACAATCGCTTTCGTATTCAGCAATATCGTGCAGTGAAATGAGAGTGCCCAACCTCCCGATGACGGCGCGTTTTACTGCATCATGGTGGCGGTAAGTGACCTTGCAGCGACATTCCTACTCCTGCTTTGATTCGGTTTGATTTCGAGGGCATAGCGGTCCATATCTTCATTTTCAAGCCCACCTTGTCCCTCGGTTTTGAGGAGTCCCTTGCAGCGAGCGGAGCTGGATGGAACGCGCCTTCCGACCCGACCCACTCCCGTCTCCTTCCGAGTGTCGCGGTGGCCGTGGAGCCCGCTGGTGACAACCTGGGTCGTGGCTCCTGTCTCCCGCTTCCTCCCTGTGGGATCGCCCCCCTTAGCTGGCTGTCTTGGTAGAGCTTCTGTCCCCTCGGCTGTCCTGCGGGAATAGCCAACCGTAACCGCGGGGCAGGCTGTGAGTCATGCGTCCCCCGGGGCCCCGGCCAGCTGTCCGCTCCTCCCGCCAGCTAGTCATTCAGAGTTCTTCTCTCCCTGATCACTCCGTCACTCACACTCCCGGTTCTGCCAAAACATTTAAAAATCTTTACCTCCAGCCCATAATTTCCTTTCCCATCAAGTGCGTTCGTTTCGGCTCCGAGCACCTCAGCTCACGCGTGTGTCGCAAACGTGTGCTCTTCTCCACGTGTGTCCAGGCCGGGTCCCCTCACTTTGTTTCGATGGCCTGCCTCCTCCCCCTCGCCTCTGCCTGTTTTCCTGTCTTGAAATTCTGTCGGTTCTGTTGACGCTCAGTAAACTGTCTCTGATTCTTTTCCTTCCGCAGAAGGCACAGTGGCCGTCGCTCAGGACACTCACGTCTTCGGTCTCGGCCGAGGACACAAGGCCTCATCTCGCCATCCACTTCTCCTCCCCTCCACCTGCAGCCGCTGGCTCTGCCGATGAGCAGTCTGAGGCCGATTCGGTGTTTCCCCCCCTGTAAATAACCTGAAATTTCTGCCTCTGCTACAAAATATAGGGGGTACCCTTGAATAGTAGCAATTAAAATTAAAAATTCACCTTTTGAATAATCTAGCTTTCCCATTTGGAGAAAGTCGTCACCTATAAATGAAGCACAACTCTTCAGTGATATAGGCTGAGAGATGTTTGCTCACAATTAACTCAAATGTTGACCAATAATGACATGTAGACACCGCAAAATATGATGCAGCTGTGTCAGAAGCGGTGTCTTAAATCCCTAGTGACCGGCACTAGGGTGGCCAGAGCAGACCTTCTGTGCAAAAGGAGGACTTTCAGGTTCGTGTTAATATGTGCACGTTGCCGGTGGGGGTGTGTGGCCGCCTGGAGATGTGGCAGAGGTGTGAGAAGGTGCGTGCCAGGCGCTGCTGACAGGCGTGGGAGGCGAAGATCACGCTTTTCCTTCACACGTCCGTGAGCGGTTTCATCTGTCATGGTGACCCATTCTGCCCGTGCAACTTTCAAAATAAAGTAAAATAAAGGTAAAAGCAAATCAAATCCATCTTAATCAAATGTTTCGCCACCCGAAAACCGTCAGTGGCTCCCAACCCAGCACTGGATCAGACGCGCGCACCGGGCAGGGTCCCAGCGCTGGCTTCCCGCTGCCCCCCCCCCCGCCCCCCAAGACCCGCCTGCCACTGCGGCTGCGCCCCGCCCCGCCCCCACCCGGCGCCCCCGCCACGCCTTTGCTCGCTCCACACCGGTTACTGGGCATGGTGGTCCCCGCCCCTCACCCAAGTGTCACTTAGCTGTCACCTTCTCCTTGACCTATGCTAATGCTCTGGCCTCTTTGTTCCCTCGAGTGCTCAGGGTTCGCTCCTGAAGCTTTGGGTCTCGGGGCGCGGCTGTTCCTACGCAGAACCTCTCGGGTCGCTCTGCCAAGGGCACCGAAAGCCGTTTCTGTCCCGGTGACGCTCTCGTCTCCTCTCCCAGGCGTCTGTCTCCACTGCGGCCGTAACCGCCGCTCTCCCGGTCCTCCCACTCCCTCCTCAGGGAGCTGCGGCCCCGAGGTGGGTTCGTTTTCTGCTGTCCGCATATGTCGCCTCTTCCTTCGATCGCTGCACTGTCATCGTCCGCGTCGCCGCCTTCTGGGACACATTCTCAGAGCTCTTCTGCATAAAAACGACGTAGTGCTGAATTCTGCCTCCGGTTTTGTCGGATGCAGGGTCATTCCTGTCAAAGCTCCGCTTCTAGGTATTTCTGACTCACCCGCGCCCCGTAGGCCACCCGGGACGCCCCGCGACGCCCTCCTCCTGCCGTCTTGGTCTTTAATCTCCATTTCCTAAGGAGCAGCTCCCGCCCGGGGCCCTGCGTCCCACATTCTGTTCAGAGCGCCAGCGCTCTCGCCGCCCCTGGGGACGCGGGACGCGCCGTCCCGTCTCCCGCTGGAGCCCGAGGGGGCTGATCGCCCCTGCGTGGCCACCCGCAGTCCCGCCCACCTGCCGCGTGGCCCTCCTCTGCGCCGGGCCGCAGCGTCCGGGTGGGGGGAGAAGGGGTTTGGGACGGAGCATGCGGAGGACAGAGCTGCAGGCCGCTCTGAGAAGGGCGCAGATGTGGGTGCCGTGGCGCCTGCCCCGGGTGGATGAGGGAAGAGCAGGTGCCGCTCCTTTCCTCCCGGAGAGGCGCGTTGGCCGGGAGAAGGGACGCCTTGGGGTGTGTTCAGCTCGTATTTCTCCAAGAGCCTGTACGAGTTCTCCCCATTTTCCGTGTCTTCAGTAACAGCGTGATGGAAAGCTAGAGAGGGAAACCGAATCTCATCTCGATCTTTCCCCGGATTTCCTTGTGATGCTTCCTTGTCACTCACACTGGGTTATTTTCCAAAGCCGAGGCCACTTCCGGAAGAGCCCGCGGCGCGCTGTCCGCCGTCTGCCCCTGGCCACCCCCGTGAGGCAGCTGGTCCGACTCGGACCCCCTCCCGCTCCCCAAGACTCGCGCTCTCCAGCCCCCACACTTCCCCGTCATCTAACCAAAGGAAGGGTGTGTCCAAGAGGAAGGTCCGCAGGTTTGCTCCTCCCTTCTGTTCTGATTTCTCTCCCCCCACATTAAAAACTCTCCTTCTGGGACCACCCCCCAACCCCCACCCCAGACCACGGAGA
>CM053501.1:100773771-100804445 GCA_028627145.1 Eidolon dupreanum
GGAGGAGAGAGACAGAGAGTCTGCTCTCTACGTATCGGGGTGCTGATCCTGCCTTGGGGGTCCTACTCTCGTGCCTTCGTCTAACTCTAATTACCTCCCAAATACCAGGCTCACCAGGGTCGGGGGCTTCAACAGATAGATTTGGGGTGCACATTCAGCCCATAACAGACAGGTACAAATAATTATGACAAAGAGGGATTGGGGACCACAGGATGTTTTTTTGTTTTTAAATAAATATTGAATAATAAGGACTGCTCTGGTCTGGCCAGCCGGGGTCATGAGCTCTGAGCCAACCAGCGGGAAAACGATACTCTGTGACGACCTTACACTGAGTGAAGAGAGCATTGGCGGAAGGTATGGTGGGCTGTGATGAAACAGCACAAAGGGACGGGCGTCCGCTTCGTCGGGACACGTGGCTGGAGCCTAAATCCGCAGTGTGACCGCGTGTGCAGCTGTGTTTAGGCCGAGTGGTCAGTCGACGCCTCAGGAGTGACCGTGCGGTCATCCAGCGTGAATCACACGGCAACAGGAGCTCTGAAGAGAGGACCTCGCCGGCCGAGCAGACTGTCCCCGGGTCGCAGGGACTGGGCGGCGGGGAGCAGGAGAGCCCTGGCCAGAGCCGGTGCCCTCCGCTTTCCTGGCAGGAGTTACAGCCGGGACCCGGCCGCCAGGCAGGGCGTCCGCAGCAGTCTGGGCCTGAGGTGAGGGGCGTGGACAGCAAGGTCATGGGGACCCCGGAGGCCTCCGGGCCTGGCGCCCCCGCGGCAGCCCACACGCCTGGCCGGGCAGCGGTGTCATCACCTGGCTGACGTGCTGCCCAGTGGGGCCCCGGGAGGAGAAGAGTCGGGGGGACGGGAGCCCCTGTGCTGGGGACGCCGTGGACAGCAGGCAGCCCGTGCCCCGACGCTGGTCCACGTGCGTTCCCCAGGCACCGTGCGGCTCCCTGTATCTTCACCCTTCAGGCCCTCTGCCTTGTCACCTCAGAGAAACAAGAGACAGAGCTGCGACCTCTAAAGCCATTTAAAAGGTCTTCACCGCCTCGTGCCGCACCCCGATGTGGCCACACAGCCACTTTCCATCAGTGTCTCCCTGGAAGCCCTCACGGGCCACCTGCGTCTGGAGCAGATGCAGCGTCCAAGGATGGGGGGGCTCCCCCTCCCTCCTCAGCGCTTGGGGCGTCGTCCCCAACCGCGTGTCTGCCCCAGGGCTCTACCCCGCTCCTCCGCCTGGCTGGGAGGTGGCAGCTCTGTCACCCTCCCGACGCCCCCCACTGGCCCGTGTCTCACCCAAAATGACCGACCGGCGTTCGCTGCATGCTCCACTTCTTGTCCCAGTTTGTCACGTTCATAGAAGGGGAGAGAGTCAGCTTACCTGACCCCTGTTCCCCATCCAAGTTCCACGCACAGCTAAGTGCTTAATAAATGTCCTGCGGTGGCCATGAGGGCCGTGTCGACGACAACGGCGCTTAACTTCCTGCTGGGAGAAGTTTATGTTCTTTGAGAACTGTGGTCCCCGGAATCAAATTACAAAATGGAAAATCAGTTTCTTTCCATCTTGGGCGAACCACACAGTGGCCTAATGAAGGGTGAGATGGTTGGTGGTGTCTGAATGTCACCTCTGGCCCAGAGGCATTCCTTCTGCCCGGACCATGTCCAGTCTACGTCGCCTTAATCGTGCATTCAGAATAACCTGGTTCATCTGTAGGGCAAACTAGCATCAAAACACGATGTTCAAAATGGCAGACTAGCTTTCTAGATCAACACCAGATGGTGACAAAGGAAAGCTTAATTTCACTGATGGTAGACTCGTCGTTGCTCGTGAAACATATATTTACGATTACTGTGTCACACGGTCTGCCCTAGTTACCACGCTGAGAACACGGCATTGACTGCAGAGAAAAGGCCACTGCACGGGGCGTTGGGGGTTGGCTCGAGCCAGGGCCTGACTGGGAAGCGTGGAGTGGGGAGAAGGGGGGGAGGGCTGGACCAGCCTCGGCTTTCTGAGGACCTGCCGAAGGTTACCCTGGTTCCGGGGGCTGCTAACAGCCGGGGCCTGCCCTGCGAGCGGAGATGTGAGCGAGCTAGGGCCCACGGGGCCGCTGCACTAGGAATAGGTCAGAGCAGGAGTTGGGTTCACATTGGACCTTAGCAATCCGAGTGCACATACTGAGTATGTCAGGCAAACATCGGGTTCAGAGCCCCAAGGTGGTCCATCCATCTACTCATCCACCATCCATCCACCCATCCATCCATCCACCCATCCATCCACCATCCATCTATCCATCCATCCACCACCCATCATCTGTCTATACACCCATCCACCATGCATCTACTCACCCACCATCCACCACCCACCCACTGACCATTCATGCACTTATTCCGCCAGCGCTGGCTGCACACCCATGTGCCCGTAGCCGGGTTCAGAGGGGCACACCCTAGGAGCCGTTGGGGATGCATGACGAGGCTCTCGTGGCCTCTTGACTCCTGGGTACCAGAGGAAGGGCCCAGGCTCCCTCTGGAGGAGGCGGGAAAGCTCCTGCCTGCCCCGCTGAGAAGGTCCGTCACCTGACGCTCAGAGAGGGGAGCCGCCGTAAGCCAGGTCACTGACGTCCCCTGGGTCACGCTGCCAGCGCCAGGGGGCTGGGAGGAGGCGGAGCGCCGCTTTTTAAAAGCGATGTTCACGTCTCGTTGTTTCTCACTCTCGCTTTTCCTGAGCCAGGGCTTCGGTCGGCTGCACGCCAGAACGAGAAGACAAAAATGACAAAACGCCACCTCCGGCCACGGCCGGAGCTCGGAGCAGCCCCCTCACCACAGCAGGGTCGGAGGGTTCCTCCACCCACGTCACTGCGGCTCTGGGGACACTCTCCCTGTCCCCGGCCACCAGCCCGGACACTGGAGAAGCGAACTGGGAAGGCAGCGCCCAGCTTGGGCACGGGAGGGACAGGGGCACGACCCTCGAGTCCAGCACAGAAGACTCGGCCGTGAGGCCACCAAGTGGCCCTGGGGGTTGGCTGTGTTTCTGTCACCCGTGGCCTCCTCATCCTTAGGACAAACATGAGAGTCCCCCCAGGTCTACAGTGAAGTCGCCCCACGCCTAGAGTGGGCACTGGGAGATGCGATCCAGTCACGGGCCTAGTGCCATGACCAGGACAGGGAGGGCACGAGTGACATTTTCCATTTCCTCCAAGAAATGCACCCTCTCTCCCCCCCGCTGACCAGAGGAGAAAAGCTTCTCTTAATCTTTGCCTTCAGTCGGGACAAGATCTTTCCATGGGGTCAAAACCATGACATGTGGCACTGTTCCTCCCTCGGTCACACCACCAGGTCAGGGCGGGGTGGCGGCCAGCCTTTTCCATTCAGAGGGGGAGGGGAGGGGCCCACAGAGTCCCCCCAGTTCTACAAAAGGGCAAGAGGGACCTTCCCTAGCAGAGGCTGCACTGCCCCCCCATGGAGAACTTTCTCCAGGGGCACCTTTGACCTTCCAGATCGGCCTCAGGGGGGATGTCAGAGACGAAGCCCCCAAACCACCTGCTGTGGATCTGTATGCCGCGGCGAAGGAGGACCAAAATGTCAGCCCTAGATAACACTCACAACGAGAAAATGAAACCCCGTCCTTCACGATGCCACTTATCGTCACGGACTCTGCAGGGGGCATGGGCGGACCCCCGAGGACCCGTGCACAGCGAAACCCGACTTGCCAGCATCGCCGTGGAGCGCCCGCATGGCCACTGCCCCACGAGCCGCTCCGCCGAGGATGCGGCACAGGGACGGAACGGCCCAGAAGCAATCCTTTCATTTAGAATTATAGAAAATTCCCCCAAAACATATTTTTGAAACGGCACTGGAGAAAGTGTGCAGCGGCCCGCGAACGAAGCCCGGGGGTTCTGTGCTTACAATTTCTTTTAAAGCAACAATTTTCAGAGTTGTTGAGCATTGGTGGGGAGGGGCTGGGGGGCTGGGGTGCGGGTGTCGGGGTGAGCTCGCGGCCCCGGTTCCCGTGTGAGACGTGAGGTGTGCTTCAAAACCTCCCGTGCCCCGCAGTGGAGGAGCCGCACGGTGTCACGAGGAATTACGTTAATTGGGTTTGGTGTAAGGTTGGTGTCCTTCGTGCTGGAAGCGTTCCCAGGTCTTCCTGGGTGTTGGTGGCCACCAGACTCCCCGGTCACCCTGTTAGCCCAGACTTTAATTAGCTCTGGCGTCCTCTTCATAATGATAAATGCAGAGATGATAAATGAAAATGCAAATGACGGAGAAGTGCCTCAGCATCAGCGCGGAATATCATTAATTCCTTCCCACTGGCGAATCGATCAATGTCACCCCCGTGCCTGCCTTCAGCGGGGCACATGGCCGGCGGCCAGGACGCCGGCGGCCCGAACTTGGTGGGGTTTTCCTCCCCATATGCCTTTATTCATCTTTTGCTGAATATTTGTTTGGCGCCCAGAGTTCCAATATATTTCCAGCTGAGATGATAACTATTTTGGGTCGATAAGCAAATAGCTAATTTAGAGCAAAATAAATACCAATAAGAACTTATTCTCGGAGCACCAAGACCTGGAAGGCAGTCGTGTGAGGAACGCGCGGGACCTGTTTCCAACCGGAAGGCCACTTTGCATCTGTCGGTAAAGTGGCTTTAAAGAGAAAACGGCGACCTGCAACCCCAGTTTAAACGGCATAGGCTTTTTGTCCGGGATCTTGGAACACAAAGGACTCTGAAGCCCACAGTCACAGGGTCCCCCACCCCTCGCCCCGGGAAACTGCTGGTATCACCGCTCTCTAGCCGGCCCCCAGCTCAGGCAGCCCCCAGGCCGCACCCTCCGGGGACAGCTGGAAACGCGCCTGCGCTCTGGGGGCTCGGCCTCGCCTAGCCGTCTAAAGATGGGGGGGGGGTGGTTTCTTTCGTCTTTTTTTTTCTTTTCGTTGTCTGAAAGGCACACGGGTCGTGAGACTATCAGCATGGGAATGACGATGGCGTCTCTCCACGTCTCCCCTCCCGACGCCCCTCGTGTCCCCAAGCCTCTCCCTTCGTTCCGCCCGCACGTGCCTTCCCGCCCTTCTCCCACCTCCCCCGAGTGTCTCCATGCTGGGACCCAACTTCCGGGGGACCGGGTCCTGCGACACCCACGAAAGGAGGCCCGAGGTCTTCGGAGCCAGCGCCCTGAAGACGCCGACGGTGCGGGCCGCCTGCAAGCCCGCCAGCTCGGCCGCGACGCCGGGGCTGGGTTTTGGTCGCGTCGTCCCCGATCCCGGCTGCGGGCCCCCGTCGAGGTGCGCGCGCTCGCGGGGCGCAAAGCCGCGCGGTCCCCCGTGGGCGCGTGACCGTGCCCCCGAGCCCTGGGCGCAGCCCTGCGGTGGCGCGAAGCCCCAGAGGAAGCCCGCGAGCTCCGGGCGTCTGCACTGCGGCCCCTTCCACGGGGTCCCCGCCTCAGGAACTGGCCGGAACCGCGGGTCACGAACGTAAGGCCGCGCGGGGGCTCGCTGCAGCACCCCCCCAGTCCCCCACGTCCTAGGGGCGCGGCCTCGCTGTCACAGGGCTCGGGTCGCGCCCGCTCCCCTCTCTCACCGCCAGGCGGAGCCCTCCCCAGGTCTCCACGCGAGCGAGCAGGTGCAGCACCTCCCAGGGGTCCCCGGCCCTGTCGCCCTTCAGTCCCCTGTCCCCCGCACTCAAAATGCCGCAGTTGCTCCTTCTCGCGAAGCCCGGGCCTGCGTCCCGACCCCGCCCTGCGAGCCCGCCTCACCCCTGCCCCCCCGGCCACGTCCCTTCCCGTCCCCCGCCCCCCGCCCCTCCGGCCACGTCCCTTCCTGTCCCCCCACCACCCGCCACGTCCCTTCCCCTTGCCCTCCCCGCGGACCGTCCGGGTGCTGAGCCGCCCGTGCGTGTAACCCGCCTGCAGCCGTCACCTGTGCCTAGCAGTGTCACGTGACTGGATAAATCCTGCAAAGTGCAATGCAGCAGCAGGTAGGCGGTCTGAGTCTGTCACGTGACCTTAGCCGTCAAGCTGCAGGTCCTGTCATGAAAACAGCATTGATTTCTAACATCAGCCACCTCTTAGGGGGTGCAGCGGGGCCCCGCGGGCGGCCGTGCAGGGCCTCGGGCCCTCGGGCCTGCGCAGAAGTATTTAATGGCTCCGCCTCTCTCTGATTTGGTGCTCTCAGAATAAGTGCCACCCGCGTGCGGGAGCCCCCTTAGATCTGGTGACAAACCGTGTCCCCAAGCTGGCCGCACCGGGTCGCCCATCCGCGTCTCCCACTGCCCTGCGCTGGGACCGGCCCCCGTCCCACCGTGACGTGAGGACTGTCCTGCTTTTCACCGGCTCAGCCCAGGCCTGGCCCTGCGGCTGCACTGACCAGGCGCGCGGCCTGGGGGCGCTGGCGCTGTCTGGGCTCAGCCTGGCAGCCCCGCCTCCTGCCGCTTGGAACGCCTGCTCTTGGGGTCTCCCCCGGGACAGCTGCGCTGTGGGGAGCGGCCACGCTGGACTGCGGGTGACAGCTGGGCAGCCAGGCAGCAGCCAGGACGACGCCGGGCGTGCGAGCGCGCCGTCTCGACGCCCCAGCGACGTCTGGGGCCCGGGCACCATGCACCCCGCTGAGCCCCAGCGCCCCTAGAACCCGAGAGCTGGAGCTCAGTCGCCGTCACAAGCCTCTAGGTTTCAGGGACATGTCAGACCCACTGACTGGGTCTCGTGTGGTGGACGAGGCGGACTCTCCGCCATCGCTGTCCCACGGCTCTGCCTCGCTGCTGTCCCTCCCCCCCCCCCAGGGACTGCGGCTCCCCCAGGGCAGGGGCCAGCTCTGCGCGCGCGCTCCCGGAGCGCGTGAACGTGGGGTCTCGTCTTTCATGACTCCCCCTGTCCTCCTGGCCTGGTTTCGGGGTGGCGATGAATGGGGACCCCGAGCTGGCTTCTGGGGGCCTTGTGGCTGTAAGCCTCACAGATCGCGCGGGTCACACGCCCCCCAAGGCCATTCCCCCACCAGCCTGTGCGACACATCTCTCATTGGGATGAATTTAACAACTTAAATTGATTCAAGAAGTTTATACAGAAACAAATAAAATGCCGAAAAGGCAGTCTTGAGCAGCAAGCAAGACAAAACGATTAAACTTCAGAGTGCATTTTTAAAATGGGAATACCATTATTTCATTTATCAGGTTAATAACTTACGGACACATCAGCCTAAAAACGAACGCAGACAAACCTGTCCCCTTGTCTTAAAGCATTACTGACAGCCGTGAGGGATCTTTTAAAAGATACAGACTGAAAAATAAGGAACAGAATACCTTGACATAAATAACAGCTCTGTCCACATTGTCGAGAGTTTAACTTGAAGTAAAACAATGGTATCCACCTAGCTGTGCTTGACGAAAGCTAACATTTTAGCATCACATTTCGTAGTAACAGCTCCTTCCTCCGTGGAAACTCGTAAAAACAACTTTATTCACAGTTGCAAAGGAATTCCTCTCTAAAGCAAATAAAGGTGAATTGATTTTCGTCAGACTATCTGTTCAATATTTTATTTCATTAGCATAATGAAAATAGAAAAATAACAGAAGACAGAATGTTTTGTGACCTTGATGCCTATTAAGACCTTGGCACCCGTTCTGGAGAGTGCCAGCCAATTCCAATAACATCGGGAACACAAGGAAATAAATTAGACATTTTAATTGTGAGATTATAACATGCTGATGGAAGAGCCGGGAAGGCGCCAAAACAAATTTTAATGACAAAACAATAATCTTAGCAAAGTAGAAAAATTAGACTCTCAGGGCTTTGAAAGAAAATAAAGAAGCAAAATTAGTGACACCGGTAAGGTTATGAAGCCAGCAAACTGTAGACAATATTAATTGTGAGCGAAGCTCACAAATGTATTCCAGATAATGCAGACAGATTTAAGCAATAAATCAAAAATATAATTGCGCAAATTTTCATACAGCATTATCGCTGACGTTATAGGCAACTGCAAGAAAATGACATCTTTAAAATTTAGAAATTTCAGAATAAGGAGCCTGTAGCACCCAGGGGTGTGTGACCGTTAGCGAAGATGCCCACAGTTTTGCTCCATTTTAGTTCAGTAACACGACTGTGGGTGGGTCGGCCTGGAACGAAAGAATCTCACTCGTCCAGTTTTACAGATACTAGGTCTGCTCTCGATGGTGGTGGGGAGAGGCCGGGCCGATGGAAGGCGCCGAGTCTGTTAGAATCTGCTCCCCCTTGACCGTCACCTACTTGAGGCACAGACGCATGTCGTTGGAGATCAGTAGACACGGTGGAGGTGGATGGTCCCCGTCCTCGCTCCTGGGCCCCGGCCGGCCGTGGGGAATGTGACCAGCACAGGGCGGACACAGGGTGGCTCGGGGGGCTGCAGAGGACACGGTGCAGAGCCTCGGCAGTTGGGGACCTCGCATGTGGCCGAATTATTGTTTGATCAACTTTATAGAGGTACAATTTACATACAATAAAATCCACACATGTTAAGTGTACAGTTTGATGAGTTTAAACAGATGAAGGCTTTAATCAAAACCTAGACCCTCTCTGTCTCTCCAGAAAGTTCTCTCAGTTCTCCTCCAAGCAACAGACCCCTCCTCATTCCAACGCTGATCTGATTTCTCGGTCCACGTTCATTTTGCCTGTCCTGGAATTTCACAGCAGGGGAATCACACAGCATGTGCTCACTTTGTCTGGGCTCTCTGGTTCCACGTGATGCCAGTGAGGTGTCCCCATGTCGTGCCTGTCGGTTCGTTTGTTTTGCTGCAGAACGTTGTCCCACGGTCTGAATACGCCGCGGTGTGTTTATCCATCCGTCTATTGACAGACAGGTGTGGGCTATTACGAACAAAGCCGCTGAGAACATTCTGGTCAAAGTCAATTTCACAAACATAACTTCTCATTTCTCCAAAGTCAATACTTAGGAGCGGGTCACGAAGGACGTGCATGGTCACCTTTCTCTTGCTTCCCAAAGTGACTGAAACAGCTCACGCTCCCGCCCGCAGAGCCTGCGTCCCATTCACTCTGTTTTCTTCAGCATTTCATGGTTAATCTTATACATTTTCATGAGGTTTGGGATGACGGTGAATTTAAGGTTCACGTGCCATGGCGTGGGCCATGTTTCCTGTGCGCTCTCTCGTTTCTATTTCTTCTTTTGAGCAGCATCTATTCAAACAGTACGCCCACTTTTTAATTAGAATGTTTCCTTTGCTGTTTTTGTTTGTTTGTACGCATATGTGTATATTATACCAGCGTAACGACTATTATATATTTTATACACACGTTATGCAGATATATGTGACTCCTGCAGATCCGTGTTCATACGTGGACAAAGTCGTATCCAGGTTTTTTACGTGAATGTAAATACTGGCTACAAGTCTCGGGTCACATATTCGCGCTGTGACTATGTCCTCCCAGGCTGAGGCTTGCTTCTTCGTGACCTTGACTCTGTCCTTGGAAGAGCATAGCATGTCTAAGTTGACGCAGCCCAGTTTATCCTGCTGTCCGGTGTCAATGCCGCCAAACTACCTGTCGCGTTGGTTTTGCATGACACGTCTAGTCCATCGCTTTACTTCAGAATTTGTCTTTATGCATAAAACACACCTTTTGTGGACAAACTTAGCTGGGTCTCACCTTTCTGAGCAGCCTAAACTCCGCTTTATGGTTCACACACACGGCCCATTTCTCTTTAATGTCGTATTGACATGATTGGGTTTCTCTGCCATTTTACTCTTTATCCCTTGTTTTTTGATTCTGTTGTTCTACTGCTATTTTGTCTGGAATAGCTTAATATTCTTTCTTCTTCCATCTATCACCTTCTTATCCACAACTCTTTATTATGATTTTTTTTTATTGATTGCTCTATGGCTGGCAGTGTGAACCTGGTACCTGTCAGAGCCTGTTTACATTCCACACTGTGCCTTCTCGCGCCCCAGGCTTGTCACTTGCCGCCTGACGCAGCCCACGTCCCACTTAAAAATGCACCAACTTTGCATTTTGCATCTAGTTCTGTTTCCTTGTCCTCCACCCTTTTTGCGATTATTGTCATATGTGTATATGTATTTTACACTTCTGCAGAAATAAATTCCTTACCTTGCAGGGCTATTGTTCTTTCTTTAGCAAAAGTTCGTTGTCTTTTCAATAAATCATGAGAAAGATGAAAACAAAGCCCTTTATATTTACCCACCAAGTTTCCATTTCTGGCATTTCTCTCTCTTTTCCGTGGGTCCAAGCTGCATCTCGTGTCATTTCTCTGCAGCCTCATGAATGTCCTTAAGCTTCTTCTGTGGTTCAGACCTGCTGACCACGAGTATCCTCGGATTTCTCGTCTTAAAATGTCATCAGTTTACAGATTTCTTTCTTTCTTTCAGCTCTTAAAAGATGCCTTTCCATTGTCTCTGGCCTCCATTGTTTCTGATAAGAAATTAGCATATTTTGCATTTTTGCATGTTCCTAATATAGTGCATTATTTGTTTGTTGGCAGCTTCCAAAATTGTCCCTTTACATTTGTTTTCATCTAGTTGTGATGCGATGGTTCATTTTATGTCTCTCTCTGTATATGTATATATACACACATATGTGTTCACACACATAGCCACGCACACACATTCATACACACACAAGATTCACCGAGATCCTCAAATCTGTTCATCAGTGTCTTAAAAATAAAATTTAGGAAGTTCTAGTCATTATTTTTTTTCCAATTTTATTTTCTGGCCCAATCTCACTCCCTGCTTCTTTTTGGGTCCAATTTACTGGATGTTAGACCATATGACCATTTTACACAGGTCTTAAGATTCGGTTTAATTTTCTTCAATTTGTTTTCTCTTTGGGGTTCAGATTCCATAATTTTTATTCTTCTGCTTTCAAATTTGTTAACTTTTCCCCCATCGTTTACATCCCATTGTCAAAACCATCCACCCAATATTAATTTTACTTGCTTTTCTTTTCAGGTTTAGATTTTTCTTTCTTTTTTTCTATAGTTTTCATTTCTCTGCTGAGATCCTTTCTGTTATATCAGTACACCCATATTTTCCTTTACTTATTTGAATATATATATATGTATATATATATTCTCTTTGTATTTATAATAGCTTCTTTAAAGTCTTCAGCTGATAAAGCCATCTGCCTATTTCTCTGTACTTTCGATGACTTCTGATGGAACACTGGACAGTGGGTATATAATTTGCTTTGGAAATGCTGAATCTCGTCTTATTGCTCTGCAGGCAGGTTCTGGGTCTGGACTTCGCGGTCAGTGAATCACTGGCCGCCTCACTTGGCGCGTGCACGCCTGGGCTTACACTTCCCAGGGTGGAACCAGAGCCGGTCACACAGCGAGGTCCAGTCCCCCCTGGTCACCCAGCCTTCCCGCTGTGTCTGCTGGAGGCCGGAGGCGTACGTGAGGCCTTAGGGGACCTGGGCACAGCAGCCCTGGCTCCAAAAACACGGAATCTGGCCTTCTCCTCCCTGCTCAGCCGCTGGCGCCCGGCCTCTGCGCCCCTCACCTCTGGCCACACTCCGGAAGCGCTGCCCGCCCCGCACAGCCCCGCGCTTGGCCGCGGGCTCACGGGCATCCCACGTGGACTTCACGGCACACAGCTTTGTCGCCCCACAGACTTCAGCTGCTCTTGGGGTCCCAAAGTCTGATCTCTGCCTCCTTGACTCAGTGGGACCACCTTGCTCTGCGGAAGCCAGCTGCCAGTGCCGCGGTGGCCTGCTCCCACGTGACAGCTGGGTGACCGTGGGCCTCGCCTCCCGTGCTTAGCTTCCCGCCCAGCTTCTCGTGCCGTGACCGAGAACCACGGCCTCACGCGCCTTGTCGGGCTTCACACCGGCCGTGACGCGGGGACTGCCCGGTGGCCAGTACCCCCCGGGCCGGACTGGTCATCTAGCCTACTACTGTTACCGCAACAAGTGAGCGTTTGGAGTAAAGATAAACATTTCCTGTGTTTCAGGAAGGGACAGGTTTATATTGTCCGATCCAAAGCTGCAATAAGAGAAAATTAAGTAAACATCTGACAATTAGCCGGTTAATTTCTTCGGTGTAGATAACCGATGTAGGTCATCAAGTTCTGAAAGACTTTGGCTTGAAATCATCGCGCTGACTCCTCCTGACGAAATGAGATATTTATCGGGTCCCTGTGGCACCTGCTACCATTTAGAAATGGTTTGAGATGAAATCTTTGGATGAGGACATAATTACAGTTTCATCATTATTTTCTCCACTCCTTTTATTAATTTGTTGTCAGCACCGTGTTGATCTATGTCATCAGGTGAATTATTTCTGTTGACTTACGCAGCCCTCATTAAGAAGCTTGGGTGCCACCACCCAACCGAATAACAAGCGGACAGCTGAATAGACTGGAAATCTGGCAGCTCCCCTCGGACCCGTGAGAAAGGGGAGGACGCGAGTCGGACCGCGGCCCCAGCGTCGCGGGCGGCCAGCGGGGTGGGGGCCTCCCGAGCAGACACCAGCGTGGGGGCCCGTGCGGGAGGGAAGGCTGGAATGGACCGGCAGAGGCTGGCGACCTGGGGTGGACAAGCCTGGCAGTTGGAGCTCCGAGGGGCCCCAGTCCTATGGGGCCCTCGGGATCGCGACATTGACCTCTAGGAGTTGTCAGGTCTCGACAGTAAATACCCAAGAAAAATCTCCTGTGCTTCTGGCGTGATGAGTGGCAAGCTGCTCTCTGGAGATACCCCGGGCACTCTTGCCCTCGGGGGACATGAGTTAGCGAGAGCTCAGCCTGCTGGGAACTGGTCCCAGCCTCACTGTCCCCCGGATGGACGTACAACCTGGCCGGCCCCAGACATCCACAAGGGAGAAGGAAAACGCCCAAGTCCAGCCCGCTCTGCTCGTCCTGTTTCATCTAACGAGGGAGAAGAGACGGGGACGCGTGTGGCGCTCACGGCCCAGAAGCAGAGACCCCGCAGAGCCCGGGGCCGGGGACCCTCCCCTCCCCCGCCCTCGCCGCTCTGGGAGAGTCCCGTCACGGCCATTGCTGTCACCCAGTACGCCGTGTCTGCCTGCCACGAAAACGTTTCGAGGCATAACGAGAGGGAAATACGCAACTTAAAAAGCAGAACCGGGGTCCCCGTGGCAGGCATGCTGGCAGCTGGCTGGGAATTTAAAACGACTCCGGCAATGTAAGGAGAGACGTGAATATACTGAGAACCGAACAGGAAGGTTAGAGGTGAAACACACTGAGAAGCAACGAAGGGCGCCTTCGACCGGCTTGTTCGTGGACTGGACACGGGGAATAAAGAGGAACTGAACTTGGGGACGTGTCAATAAAACCTTCAGACACCAAAAGGGAAAGGAAGCAAAGACCGAACAAAACAGACCAGCTACGGACTGCGAGACCACGAAGAAAGGTCTAGCACCCCTGCGATGCGAGCCCCACGAGAGAGGAATAACAAACAACAAAAGAAAGATTTGAAACAACGATGACTGAGAATTTTCTTGCAGGAATGTCAGACAGCAAACCACAGATCCTGGAGGCCCAGAGAACACCGAGCAGGATAAATGCAAGCAAACAAACAAGCAAACAAGCAAACAAAACTCGTACCAGGTATATCACCTTCAAACTACGGAAGAACAAAGATAAAGAAAAAATACTGAAAGAAGCTGAAAACCCCGGTTACCTGTAGAAAGATGAGGAACATCTGCATTCTCCCAGAAACTCCGCGAGCGAAGGAGAGTGGAGGGCAGTGTTCAGTGTCCAGAGGAAGAAAACGGTAAACTCAGAGCTCTGTGCCCTGCAGACGTATTTCCTGAGAGTGAAGACGTAAAGACTTTCTCAGACAAATAAAAATTGAGGAAATTTCTGCCTCGTAAGAAATGCTAAAAGAAGTGTTTAGAGAAAATAAAAATGATCTGCATTAAAATGAACATTGAAGAAGGAAAAAGTGAAAGTAAAATGAAAATTTTTATTTTCATTATTTTAATTGGTTTAACAAGTAACCTTTGTTAAAATAACAACAACAACAACAAAATAACAATAACAATGTATCTGATCATTTATGCCTAGTATATATCACTTTTTTATATCTGCATAAACTTAGGTGTGGCTTATATGTAAGTGAAATGAATGACAACAAAGACACAGGAGATGAGAGGGAGTAATTAAGATTTTTTTAAAATTGTGAAGCACAGTAGTCCCTTCTGACCTGCAGTTTTGCTTTCCACAGTATCAGTTACCCATAGTTAATGGCAGTTCAAAAATAGGAGATGAACAGTTACAGAAATCAACAACTTATAAGTCTTAAACTGCACACTGTCCTGGAAACCTCGCTCCACTTCATCACATAAGCATCTTATCATCACAAAAAGGGTGAGTACAGTACAACAAGGCATTTTAAAAGAGAAGGAAGCAAAGACTGAACAAAACAGACCATCCACGGACTGTGAGTACAGTACAAGGCATTTTAAAACAGAAGGACCACATTTACATAACTCTTGTGACAGTAGATTGCTATAATTGTTCTGTTTTATTATTAGCTATTGTAGTTAATCCCTTCCTGTGCTTAACTTATAAAGTGAGCTGTGTCATTGGAGAGTAAGAACAAAGACATCCCTCTCCCTTCTCCTTTCAATATTGTGCTGGAAGTACGAGGTGGTGCAATAAGTCAAGAAAAGGAAATAAAAGTATACAGATTGGGAAAAAAGAAAAGTAAAACTGTCTTTGTTCACAGATGACATAATCATCTATGTAGAAAATTCAAAAGAATCTACAAAAAACTCCTGCTACTAATAAGCCATTAGAGCAGGAGTTGGGACTCAAGTTAGTATACAAAACTCTCTTTTCCCCTACATACCAGCCATGAACACATGAACTTTGAAACTGAAAAACAGTGCCACTTACATTAGCCCCCCCCCCCCGCAAAATGAAACACTTAGGTATAAATCTAACAAAATATGTATTAGACCTATATGGAAAAAATTATAAAATTCTGATGAACAAAATCAAAGAAATAAAACAAAGAGATATCGCATGTTCATGGATAGGAAACTCAATATTGTCAAGATGTCAGTTCTTCCCAACTTGATCCGTGGATTTAATGCAATGCAATCAAAATCCCAGCAAGTTTTCGTGTGGATACTGACAAATAGATTCTAAGGCATGTATGGCGAGATAAAAGACCCAGCGTCACCAGCATGACATTGGTGGAGAAGAACACACCTGGAGGACAGGTACGATCAGACTGCAAGGCTGGCAGCCACCTGCACTGGCCGGGACTGTGGCTGGTGAAAGAGCGGACGGCTAGACGGGCAGAGCCCAGAGACAGAGCCACTGGGACACAGTCAGCTGATCTTTGACAAAGGAGTGAAGACGATGCAATGGAGCAAAGATCGTTTTTTGTTTTGTTTTGTTTTGTTTTTTTTAAAGAAATGATTCTGGAACAACAGAACATCTACAGGCAAAAAAAAGTGAATATAGACACACACCATACACTGTTCATACAAGTTTACTGAAAATGGATTACAGACATAAATGTAACACAAACTATGGAAGTTCTAGAATGTAACATGGGCGAAAACCTGGATGACTTTTTAGATACAACACCAAAGGCATGAATCGATGATCTAGACTACACTAAAATTAAAAACTCATTTTCTGCAAAAGACAATTTGAAGAGCAGGAGGAGACAAGCCACAGACTGTGGTAAAATGTGTGCAAAGGACATGTCTGATGAAGGACTATAATTCCACATCCGCGAAGAGCTCTTCACCTCTGCCTGTCCCTGTCGGTGCACCAACCTGGTCAGCTAGTGAGGGACGCGGGGTTCTGACTAAGTCTCACGAGCGTGCTGATGTCCAGGTCCCATCACTGGGGTGGGGTCATGCGCCAGGACAGCGCTCATGGTTACCGCTGTCGAGTGCTCTCTGGGTTTCCGTCCTTCCAAACAGACCGGCCTGGAGGCTCGCCCCTCGTCACCCACCCTTTGTAGGGAAAGGGGCTGTGGGATTACAGGGGCTGAGTGCCTCATAGAAGGCCACACACTTTGTCAGTAGGGAGCTGGGATGCGGCCAGCTGGACAAGCGGACGGACGGACAGCATCCCGTGGACCAAGCTCTGAAGGTGAAACCTCGGCGGGAGCTCCCCACAGGTGCTGCGATCGCATCACATGGCAAGTGGCACCCCGAGCTGAGAGCGCGCCTATGGAGACGTGACAGCCTCCTCTCCCCGCCTGCTGCCGGCAGGGCAGGCGGGCGGGGCAGGCAGGTGGCCCTGTGGCAGGCCGGGCACCTCGCCGTGGCCTCCTGTGACACCACACACACACCTGACTGTTCCAGAAACCATTTCTACGCACCAGTGAAAGCCGACAGCGTGGGAGTTTCCAGACTTTACAGTCTTTGTCAAGAATTCAAAACGTGACCAAGATCTCTCTTTAGGAAAGTGACTGTTGGAAACGAAGGCGTCGCACAGCATAAGCCGGTTTTCAGAGCTGCGTGGGCACGAGCCTTGCGTGGGCCGCGGTCGCCTCGGGCCGGGCGGGCTGTGCCTGGCCCCACTCCACCCCCCGCCGTCCCGCCAGCGCCCGCCCCCGAGCTGCCCAGGGCCCAGGCTGCGCTGGGAGTCCGTCTCTGCGGACGTGCTCCCTGTCGGCGACGGCGGCGTGGGCGCCACTCACTTTACTTTCAAAACGCACTCCTCCATGCTCTCCACCGCCACAGGAAGCAGGGATTCCTTTTATAACCAGAAGAACATGGATTCAGTTTCATTTTGGAAAAAAATAAAGAAACCAATCGCATAGGACAAAACTATGATTTCTTCTGCGGTCTATACTGAGCCAACGAAATTTTAAGTTACAATCACACAATCATAACAATCTCAAGAATTATTATGGTTTTTTAGAAGTCATCTGCAAGCACCCATTTAAAAAAACATACTATGTCCGTGTGTTTACAAGCGAGTTTCTGGGGGGCAAACTTTATGCTTAACTCTTCTTAACATCACGGAGCATGTGGCTCACCTCAGAGACAGGGTCACCAGAAATAGTTCTGCTTTTCCCTTTGCACCATGTCGACCTCTGCTATTATGAAAGAGAGACACCGGCTAACCTAACAGGTCTTTATTTGCTAATCAAACCTCTCATTAACAATTAAGTGGATCAAAAGTTCATAGGCCATGACTGCTGTGTCAGGGAGACGCGGGAGCCCTCGGAGGCTGAAACGGAACGACCGCCCGGTGATAAATAATTTCCAGCGGCGACTCGCCTTACGCTCCGGGGTCACGGTGCAGCCGCAGCGGCCGCGCTGGTTGCCGGTGACGAGAGACGGTGCAGGGTCCCTTATCAGACATGCTAAGTTAAGCTCCGTAACCTAACACGTGTGAAACACCATCTCGGGGCAATCGGGAGACGCCCACGCTGTCTCCGCTCGAGCCCTGGCCGCGTCTGCGCGCCCCTCACGGGACGGGGACGGAGGACCGCGCGGCCTCGGGTGGCACTCACTCCTCCCTGGGCGGCTCGCGGCCCGGTGCCCTGGGACCTCGTGGCGGTGCCGTGGGCGCCGCAGGCTGCTGCGCGGCTTCCACGTCATCGTTCGTTCCCGTTTAGCCCATCTGTTCCATGTCCCCTCGTCAGGATGGGACCGAACCTCCCCGAGGGCTGGGGCCTGAACTGTCACGGTATCGCGGGTCGTTATTCCACGCCGGATCCACTAGGGACTCTAGCGAGCCCTGCGGTCCCCCCGCCAACGCGTAGGCGTCTGGCTTGGAAACCGAGACAGAAGCAACGCAACGTCGAATTAGCGGAGGCGAGAAACTTTTCCGCTACGCGGAGCGCACGGAAGCGCGTGGCGTGCGGGTCCCGTGGGTCTCCGCGCTCGGCCGCACGTGCAGCCCCCTCCCGCGGGCGTCCGCCGGCGGCGGCGGTGGGAGCAAGCCCGCCCTCGGGACCGGCTCCACCCGCCACTCCCCAGCCACACGCACCCCCGGGGCTGGCCAGCGCTCTGCTTCACCAGGAACCTGGAAGCAGCTGTCCCCTTGTGCCCTCACTCTCTACCGAAGAGGACAGTGCTTGGGGCCACATGACTCCCCCAATGGCCCCTGGGGACAAGGCTGGGCCTTTGGTGTGCCATGGAACCAGCTTCCCATTGCACCATGGGTGTCCCCAAGCAGAGTGGGGTGCCCAGCCCGAGCCCAGGGGATTGTGGGTGAGGTACAGGGACCCTGACCCATTTCTGGAAGCCCGTAGGGTCACATTTTCCTTCATCCACTAGGGAGGTGGGGACTTGGCCACACCCACTGGCCACTGCCTTGGTCAGTGTTACCTGTCAGCCTGACAGGCCACAGGCCACCTGAGTGTGTGGTCAGAGATTAATCTGCGTGTACCTGTGGGCGTTTCTGGATGACCTTGGCCTCTGAATCAGCTGACCATGTGAGGCAAACGCCCTCCCCGCGTGGCTGGTTCCCTGGGCCCTTCGAGGGCTGGATAGATCAGCCCGCTGGGGAGGGAGGGTCCCTCCACCCACTGCGGAGTCTCCTCCCGCAGCCTTCTCCCGCGGGGCGGGGACTCATGGCGGCGGTTCTCGCGGCTCAGCTGGTTCTCGCGGCTCACCTGGTTCTCGCGGCTCACCTGGTTCTCGCGGTTCACCTGGTTCTCAGGGCTACAGCGGCGACTGACGTTCACGCCCAGCTGTCCCGGGTCCCTGTGTGCCGAGGGCCGGGATTAGGACTTCTCAGCCTCCGCGATCCCCTGAGCTGATCCTCCGTACATCTGTCTGTCCACCTGGCTATTATCTATCACCTATTTATCTACTGATCTAATTACCTATCATCAATCAATAAATCACCTATCAATTTATCTAAAATCTAATTATCTACTTGTCGATTGTCTCTCTACCGAGCTATCACCTCCCTGGCCCCCTCCCTCCTACCGGTTCTGCTTCTCGGCGGCGCTAAGGCAGCGCCCCTCCCCCCACGCTACCGGCCCGCCCTCCCCGGCGCGTGCGCGAACAGCCTCAGGTGACAGCACAGCCGAGGTCTACACCTGCCCCCACCACACTAAGCTTCGTGACTTGCGAAATGAGGGGATCGTTGGTCCGTTTGCAAGTAGACTGATGTGTCCACCTAAGGAGGGGTGAGCACACGAACGACTCGAAGCAGCGGCCGCGGCCGACTTCCCCTCCTCCGCTCGGCCGGTCTGCAGCACGGACAGGAGCGCGGAGTCCAGGGCGGCGGGGCGTCCCCTAGCTGCGCATCAGCCTCAGCCGGGCGAAGGGGACAGGCGCCGAGCGGGTGGGCGAGGGCTGTGAGGAAGGCGCAACGGTCCTGGAAGACGTGAAAGCAAAGTCACGCCCAGAAGCGGGAACCGCCACCTGTTCGCTGCGCCCGGGGGGAGGGACGGGGCGGGGCGGGGCGGCACCAGACATTGGGGCCCACGGGCTGAAGGAGCCTGGAACCAAGGACCCGCACAGGGAGCCTGCAGCCGGCAGAACCGCAGACCAGATGCACGCGACGATGGAGGTGCCTCCTGTCAGCCTGTGTCCCCATGGCTGCCACTGCACGACCGGAGCAAGGGCGCCTGGGACGGAAGCCGCGGCGCCGACAGGCCAACACCGCCTAACCCGGGTCTGCATGGCGGGGAAGCCGCCGTCGGCGCTGTGACCCGGGACTCCCGCAGGGCTCCGGGCTCTCGGCACCAAGCACAGGGAAGGCGAGGAGCCGCGGAGAGCTGTTCTGCGCCGGCTCTGGTGGGCTCGGATGGCCCCTCGGTGGCCTCGCCCCTCGGAAAGTAACCACTGCCGCGGAATTCCCAGCACTTCCGGGGGGACCTCCAGGGGCAGAGCGTCCTAACTCCACAGGGGTGCGGAGACTTGGGGGAGGGGCAGAGCAGCCTAACTCCCCGGAGGGGGTGACGGGGGTGACTTCCGGGTGCAGAGCGTCCTAACTCCGCAGGCCTAGAGGCCAGCCCGGAGGCGGCAGACCACAGGCGGTAGACTGTCCCTGGCTCAGGCTCCTCCGTGAGCGGCAGCGGACACAGGGCTGGGACTCAGGCCCTAGTTGCCGAGGAACGGGCAGGTGACGTCTCTCTTGGAAGCTCCGCTCCACCCCAGCCCCAGAGGTCATGGACTGGGGGTGGCTCAGCGCCACGGGGTCCACACACAGCAGACCAGTGTCAGAGCAGCAGCAGCAAGAAAGTTGAAAGGCTGCGATGTTGGTTACCTTGTATATGTCACAGGAAGCACGTGCTCATTCGCATTTGACAGTAAACCAAGAAAGGAATATAAACCGGATGTGTAATGTACACACCAACAAAAAGAAAAGTAACAAAGACAATTTCCCACCCCTGATGTTTTTTATTTTTATTTATTTATTGCGATATATTTGTATAAATTTAAGGTGTACAGTGTATTGATTTGATATGAATACATATTTTGAAAAAGAGAAATAAAAAAATCACAGAAACATAATGGGAAATTGTGAACTTAGAGTAAAACAGTGGAAATAAATTTAACCGCAATGCTAATTACACGTCGATTATTCAAAACAAAGAGTTCTCGGATTAGACGTTTGAACAATCTGGTCACAGACAGTTCGAGTGAACCTACAGCACAATAACCCAGAAAGACGGAGAAGATGGGATGGCGACACCAGCCTGGTGGGCGGTCCCTGAGGGAGGAAGCTGAGGAGGGGTCGCTGCACCCCGAGAAGAGACGGCTGCAGGCTCGCTGGCCTGTGCTGACCGTGTCCCGGGGCCACACATGTGCCACCGAGTCTGCGGTCTGTCCCCGCCCATGCTGTCTCCTCTGAGGCCAGAGGCCTGTCGTGCTCTCTGTCCCCCACCGGGGTGTCTGCGGGACCTCGACTCTCAGATCCCTCCTTCCCGGCCCCCCGGCTTCCGGTGTGCTGCTTTGAGGAAGAGCCGCCACCCTTAGCTGCTCCCCGGGGGCCTCGGGCGTCCTTCCCCGGCACCGAGGCGCCGCGGACTCCGGACACGCTTCGCGCCGAGCTTGTCCCCTCATCCCTTCCTCCTGCCGTCCCAGCTGGGTCTCGCGCTGTCGGCCCACGCTGTCTGAGAGGCCGCCCCACCCCCGCCCCGTGCCGGCCACCGCGGTGTCCTCCTGCCGCGGCGGTGCGCCCTCGCCACCGTGAATCCCGATGCGCGCGTCCCGGTCCCCAGAGCGGGGCCGGCGCTGCCGCTCGGCACTCGGCTTGCAGGCCGCACGACCGACGCCCGGGGCGCACGGCCCGGCCCAGCCGGCAGCCGTGCGCAAGTTTTCGGGGTGTCGCGGTGTTCTGTTGTCGTTCATT
This sequence comes from Eidolon dupreanum, assembly GCA_028627145.1. Taxonomy (NCBI): domain Eukaryota; kingdom Metazoa; phylum Chordata; class Mammalia; order Chiroptera; family Pteropodidae; genus Eidolon; species Eidolon dupreanum. Next base: position 100,795,006 of record CM053501.1, read on the forward strand.
GGGTTTTCGCTTTATTTTCTCCATTGCGGACTTTTTCCACTTTCTCACTCTCGTGCACATGATGAGATGCAAGGCTCCTGAAGCGGCCGCGGCGGCCCACGAGGCCCACTAAGTCCAGCCCCGCGGCCACCCGCGGAGCGCGAGAAATAAAACGCACGGGAGGCGGACACTCTTGAATCCACCCCAGTCACGTGACCTGCGTTCTAGAACGCGCAGCAGACGAGAGAGGAGCAGATCGCTATGACCACCACAGGCCTCCCTTCACGGAGGCGCGGGGCACGGTGACACAGGCACAAGCCCCCGCCTCCCGCCCCCACGACAGGGACACTGCTCCACCCCCCACCGCCCTGCCCAATCCCAAGTCAGCCCCAGGCGGCCGGGCCCCGGAGGGACTGACCTCAGGGCGAGCAGGCCTTGGCCATGGACGGCCCAACCTTGTCTGCAAGCGTCAGCTCGCTGGACCTGTGCCAGACACTTCTCCCCCCGCCCACCCCGCCGGTCAGAATCGCAGGGCGAACACTGCAAGCACTTCCCAAGCGAGGCGTTAGAGTTAAAGAATTACGATGCTAGCGCATCATCCCTAACGTCGCCAGCGAGGCGTCGGTGCCCTGTGGCGAGGACGAGCTTGTGGAGGCGGGGACATCAGCCAGCTCCCAGCCGACTGGCCGGCGGCCCACGTGACGCCTGCGCCGGTCCCTCTCCGGGCCTGGTTTTGTCGGCACGGTGGGGGTGAGAGTCACGCTCGCCTCGGTTCTGAGTGTGGTCGAGAGGGCGCGTGTGAAACACGGAGGGGGCGTCCGAGGGCTGCAGGGCTCGGCAGGGCCCTCCGTCTTCACGGGTCTGTTACCATCGTCCACTAAAGCGGGTTCCAAACCGAGGCTGCCGGCCACACTCTGGACAGTTACGCCTGTTTCTCCACCCAAGACGGAGGTGGAGAGGGGAGATGTTAAGCCGTCGGTCCCCTGAGGTTCCTCTAGCATTGGAGAAATGCGTTTTATGTCCTAATCATTTTACGGAGATGTGAAGAAAGCCACGGGGGACTGAGGGTTTTGCTTCGCTCTTCGCGTCCAGACGATCCCCACTCCGTCCGAGGCGTCCGTGTGAGCCCCGAGCAGCGTCAGTGCTGGGCGGGCGCTCCCGGTGCGTGGAGCGACCTCCCCCGAGCGGCGCCCTATAAACAAGAAAAATAGAGCCTCGGTGCTGAGCGCAGGGCGCGCAGGAACACATAGGCGGTAGACGGTCCCTGGACCCGGCGAGCTCACGCACGCCGTGCTGGGTCCCAGGCAAGCCCCCACCCCCTGTTGCATCGGGGGACCCTTGCTGAGCCCCGCCCTGCTGCAGGCGCTGCGCTCAGAGTCCTGCCTCTGTGACGCACACGTGTCGTCCGCTCTGCGCTCGGCGCTCACACACACGGCGGAAGTGCGGAGGCTGCTGGCAAGGTCCCCGGATTTCAGAGGTGACCAGAAGCAGAAGGTGCTTGGGATCTGGAAGCAGTGGAAGGCTCGGCTGCGTGAGGGGGTCCTTTGGGGCCTGAAGACACAGCTCAGGTCAGGCGTGTGGCCGGGGAGGCAGGTGGCCGCCCTCCGCCTTCACGGCCACGGCAGAAGGGGGGAGGGGCGGCGGGCGGCCCGCAGGGGTCAGTGCGGGTGATGGCCGGCGCCTGCGCCTCCAGCGTGCGGCTCCCTGGGTGTCCCCGCCCCAGAGCCGGCATGAAGGGGCCGCCGCCGCACAGTATAAAGACAATAAAGACAACAGCAAGAAAGTAAGGGCATTTGCGAAGTGTCATCCCAGTAAATTCGACAACCCAGTAGCCGTGGGTGAGGTCCCTGAAGGACGCCCACCACCGATGTCCCTGAAAAAAAGGCCACCTGAATCGCCCGGTCGGTTAGGCACCGAATTCGCACTTTCAAACCTTCTCACGAAGAAACCTCCGAGCTCGGACGGCTTCGCGGGGACTTCTAGCCAAGGCCATGGGAAGCAGGACGCCGACTCTGGAGAAACGCTTGAAGGAGACGCAGCAGGCGATGGCTACGTCCCCGGTCTCTACCGTGGTGGCCGTTACGTGACCACGGACAGCTGTGCGAGCTCGTCAAACCGTGCACGCTGCCATTGTGCCCCCAGCCTCAACAACCCCAGCAGCTCCGGCAGCCACGTGACAAGGGTCCAGGCGGGTGGCAGGCAGGGGACACCCGAAGCACGGACGTGTCACAGGGACTCCAGGCCAGAGGTGTGGCAGCGACCAGCGGTGAGCCTCGCCACCTTTTCCCTCTAAGGAACAACACGTTAGGAGAAAATTCAAGTAACCATCAGAAATATTTGACATTCATGTATATTTTGAACATGACATGTTGCGTGTCACATCAAAATGCCAAGTACGGCCAGCGCCAGCCTCTCATGTCCCTCCGAGGGAGTGAGGTGGCCCTGTTGCTGCAGGTCGTACCGGGGTGGGGGTGTCTGGTAGCATGGCAGGGCAGGCCCCTGAGCAGCGGCCCGGCTCACAAGCCTAGGTGCATCTTCGCCAGCGTCTCGCCTGCCCGGTGGGAAGACCCCGCTGCCCGCCCAGGGAGGCCTTGGCCTGGCCGGGGCCCGATCCGGCCGCGCGATCCACGGCGTCCCAAGAAAGTGAGGCTCCCTGAATTTTCACATCGTTCAAAATCCCTTTCCCCAAAATGAGCATGACACACCTGCGACAGGACAGCACACATCTTCGTTTGCAAACTGGCCACGCACCCCGAGAGATGAGTCAGTTACACTCCCCCACTCACCCGCCCAGGACACGGGCGGTGGCGGGGAGCCAGCCAGCTGTGAGCCCTAACACGCGACGTCTGTTCTTTCCAGGGCTGGCGTTTCGTCCCCTTAATCATAAACACGGCGGTCAGTTTCCAAGGTGGTTCTGTGCACGCGACTCCGTGATTTTTATCTTTTTGCCACATGGAGCACTTACTTTGCTTCTATGTGATATGTTATTCCAGATAGTAGATTATGGGGGGGGGTTATTAGTTAATAATTCACTTACCGAATTATTTGTCTCATGACTGATCTGCAGACTTTCATAAGCTACTGAGCCACAGGACCAAAGATGGATGAGCCGAAGCATGTATTCGCTTCTGGCAAGTTTGAGGTAACACTAATATTTTTCCCAGGGTGAGGGTTTGACCATATTGAATATTTCTGTGCCACGTTTCCTTGCAAGCTTTCATTCCTCTCGAAGATTCAGAGATCTATAAAATGCACACATCAATTATCACTAAGATAATTTGGAAAGCAAAATACTAGCCGACATATTTATAGCAGCCTGGATATATTCTCAGCCGTAATGTGCATTGCTCTCCCTCTCTTTAAATCACAAAACCGCCGTGCAAAAAAAGAATCTAGCGATAAAACATCAAAGAAAATGTAATGGGAATTAGGTGATGCGAAAAATTATCTTTTTCTTATTTAGGGCCTTCACGTGGAGGAGTAGCTCAGAATCTCTGTCATCTGCTGCCTCTCCTGGGACAGTACACTCTCAGCTGGCTCACTCGAAACGCCACCTTCTCCACTGCTGGGGGCCGAGCCGTGTCCCCTCAAATTCACGCGTCAAAGTCCTCAGCCCTGGGACCTCAACGTGACAGGGTTTGGAACGTGACAGGGTCTTTAAAGAGCAGTTAGGTTGAAACGAGTTCATTTGGGTGAACCCGAATTCAGCATGGCTGGTGTCCTTTCGGGAAGAGAAGGTCAGGACACAGACACACAGAGGGACGACCAAGCGGGGACGCGGGGGAAGGAAAGGTGGCCGTGTGGAGCCAGGGAGTGAGGCTGCAGGGGAAGCCAGCGCGGCCGGCACCTTGGTGTTGGACGTCCAGCCCCGGGAGCTGTGAGGACGTAATGGTCTGTCGTTTAATCCTCCCAGTCGGTGGCGTCCTGTGGGGACTCCGGGCACCGGCACAGCCATGGAGAAGGTGGCATTCCGAGGCCGGCCGCAGCCCCTGAGCCCCTGGACCAGGGGAAGGCGGGCCGGGGAGGAAGTCACTGAGCCAGACGCCCTTCCGCCACCATGCTCGTGCCCGGGAGTGGTGGGCCCACGTGGGTGGGGCCACAGTGACCACGGCAGTGCCAGCAGCCTGCGGCCCCAAGCGAGGTCCTGGCCACACATCCTCGTCTGAGTGACAGTGGCTTTCGTGGAGTGGCTCTGGTCACCCTGAGCGTGTCCCTCCAGGCTCTCGGACCAGCCTCTGCCCTTTGGTGGAGACCGCCCTGGGAGGGGTACACGAGGACCGACCTGTCCCCCCAGGTTGGGCGGGGGAGGGGAGCTACGGCCGAGAGCGTGGGGCCCTTGTGCATTTCGGCCCCCGCCTCTCCGGGGCGGGTTGCTCCTCAGGGTGGGGTGCTCCTCATTCACTTTCCAATTGGAACTTGGGGCTATTTCTCCAAACATGTATGGTTTTGGTGCTATCCTCTCTACTCCGTTAGCTCAACCCAAGTCCCCAGGAAGTCCAGGCTCTAAGAGGCGACCCTCTTCCCGTGGCGACCCCAGAACCCCCGGCGGTGGACACGCGCTTGAGAGCGACCCACGGTCCAAATGGCTGACCGGGCGAGAGCCGCGTCCGCCGCGGACGGCGGACTGCGGACGGGCGGTGCGGTTCTAGGTCACTAGCAGGACGAGACGCGGACGAGACGCGGACGAGAAGGTGAAACGCGTCGGCTTCGGCTCCCGCGCTCACGCGGGGCCTCTGCGCAGCGGCGATACCATCCCGCCCGGCACCGCCCGACGCCTCTGCAGCGCCAGCGCCTGCGCCTCCGCCATCCCAGGCGAGGGGCCCCGGGCGTCGTCACCCCGAGGTCGGCCACCGAGAAGCGAAGCGAGAGGTCGCTCTCCACGCCCGGGGCCACACCCGGGCACGGCCGTCCTGAGCGGAGCGGGACCCTCGGGTGCCCCCGTGGGGCTGCCAGGTCCCCTGTGAGGGCTGCCAGCTGTCACCCTGCCTCACCGTAGGGCCGTCCCCCTGCCTGAAGTGGGTGTCAGGTGACGCCCTCCTCGACCTCCGGGACTGGCAGGCCCCGAACACTCCCGACAGCACCCGTGCGTTCCTCGCCCAGGGGCCCCCCAGCGACCCTGCGTCTCTCCCAGGGGCCCCCCAGAGACCCTGCGTCTCTCCCAGGGGCCCCCCAGCGACCCTACGTCTCTCCCGGGGACCCCCGTGACCCTGCGTCTCTCCCAGGGGCCCCCCAACGCCCCTGCGTCTCTCCCAGGGGACCCCCGCGACCCTGCGTCTCTCCCAGGGGCCCCCCAGCGCCCCTGCGTCTGTACGGCTCCTCAGATCGTGGCAACGATGTCTTCTGAAGCAGCAGGCCACAGCCCTCGGCTTCAGGGTGCTCCTCTGCCTGCAGGCACCGGGGCTGAGGAGGGCCTGCTCCCCCGTGCTCCCCCGTGCTCGCCCCGGGCTCCCTGCGCCAGCTCCAGCCTCCCTGCCCGTAAGCTCCTGGGTGGCAGGTCCCAGGACCAGCCAGAAGTGAGGGCTTCGGCTCAGCAGATGGCACTCTTACCTCTGGCTGAGCAGAGCGGCTGCGCTGCCCCGAACACACACACCTGAGCACGAGGCAGCCGTGCGCATTCTGAGAACGCAGCAGCCAGCGCATCCTCCCGGGAGACCTCGCCCTCCGCAGGGTCCCCGGAGGAGGCCGCCGCCGCAGCCCGGACCTAGCCGACCTGCGGGAACCACGCAAAGCTCCTGTGGAACGGCTCTCCCAGCGAGGGGCCTCTCAGAAAGCCCTTTCAAGCCGTCTGGTCGTGCGATCCCTGTGCCTGGCTTGCGTTAGCAAATGTCTCATGACGTGTCGCCCCGTGGCGGGGTGCGTGCTCTTCCAGCTCGAGGACATGCGTGAGCAGGCGCCAGCACGGGCCGCAGGCGAAGGTCCTCTGTCCTGGGTTGCGCCGGTTGATTTGTTTGCCTACTCGACAGAAAATAATTATGATAAAAACGCGTGGAATAGGGTAGGAAGGGGATAGCCGATGTATTCAAGGGCTTTGCGATCTCCGCTATTTTCTCTTCCTGTTTCTTTTGGCTTTAGAAAACCATCTGATTTCATTCTTAAACTTTCCCACAACTGTGAGAATAAGACAAATCAAAACTGCGAGGAGGCCCCTCGCCGTGGGACTGAGGAGAACGACCAGCCCCCGCGCCCCATGCAGCGGAGCCCGCCCCGGGCGCATTCTGCGGGATTTCTTGCCGCGTGGGCTTCGGGAGGATCCCGTGGCTGCCACTGAGACAGATCTAATTTGATCTGGCTGAAAGCGACAGAAACCTTCAAAGGAGGCCGCACGTCCTCCAGAACCGAGGCTGGGGGCGTCGCGGGCCGCCCGTGCCGGGGACTCGGCGCTGTCAGGGTGCGTGTCCACCTCCGGCTTCCGTCGCACCCCAGCGTCCCTTATCTGCTTCTGCTGCAAGTCACCTTTCTTGATTTCCAAGGCACAGGGGATAAAATGGATGTCCCCACAGCCCTAACTCCAAGCCCACGCTCTCAGGAGAGCGGCCAGGGTCGCCGGCTCCCTGCTTCCAACTGCCCGGAGGCTCCGCACGGCACAGCTGGGGACCCAGGACGCCCCAGAGCCCGTCGTCACAGACACCTGGCTCCCACGGGTGGCTCCAGAGGTACTCACGTGAATGCAGGCAGGGGACGAGCTGGTCTGCAGAGCCAGTGTCCAGAGGAGGTAGGCCAGTGTGTCTGTGTGTGTGCGTGAGTGTGTGGCCATGGGTGGGTGTGCATAGGTGCGCTCTAGTGGGGTGTGTGTTGGGGCTGAGGAGGCATCTAAAAAAGAGAGGAATAAGGGAAGAAGAAGAAATGGGTTCTGCTACACAGAATGTTTTTGTGAGTAAATGATTATTTTTATTTTTACAATTTTTTAAGTATGGTTGGTATACACTCTTATCTTGGTCTTATTAGTTTCAACATTTTTACACCTCACAGTATGGTTGCCTCACTAATTCTAGCAATGACCTGTCACTGTACAAATGCATTACAACATCATGGGCTACATCCCCTTCCCCTTCCTAGCCACCCCAAGCCCCTCCCTCTGGTCACCACCCCTTTGATCTCTGCTTCTATGAGTCTGTTTTTCTTTTATTTTTTGTTTGGATTCCACATAAAAGTGAAACCATATGGTGTTTGTCTTTTCCTGTGTGACTTGCTTCACTCAATCTAATACCCTCTAGATCTGTCCATATTGTCACAAATAGTAAGAACACATTCTTTTCTACGGCTGCGTAATATTCCACTGTATATATGTACCGCCTTGCTTTTACCCAGTCGTCTATCGGTGGGCCCTAGGTTGCTTCCTTATTTTGGTGATTGTGAATAGTGCTGCAACCTGTACCATGCTAACGGAAAGTCACTGAAGAAATCGAAGATGACACAAATAAATGGAAGCAAACACCGCGCTCAGGCATCAGAATTGGCAGTGTTAATATGACAATACTCCCCAAAGCGATTTATAGATTCACTGCAATTTTTATCAATATGCCAACATCATTCTTCTCAGAACTAGAAAAAATAATCCTAAAATTTATATGGAACCACAAAAGATCCCAAATGTCCACAGCAATGTTGAGCAAAAAACAAAGTTGGAGGTATCACACTGCCTGACATCAAACTATACTGCAAGGCTATAGTCACCAAAACAGCATGGCACTGGCATAAAAACAGACACATAAATGGATGGAATGGAACAGAGGACCCAGAAATGAACCCATGTCTATACGGTCGTCTAAGCTATGACAAAGGAGGTAAAACACACACTGGAGTAATGGCAGTCTCTTCAACAGTGATGCTGGGAAAACTGGACAGATATGTGCAAAAAAACCAAATGGAACTGACCCGCTCTCTGACATGCATACAAAAATAAACTCAAAATGGGTTAAAGACTCAACCGTAAGGCCCGAGACCATAAAACTCCCTGGAGGAAACAGGACGTACACCACATGACATTGGTCTGAGTTGGACCTTTTTGGATTCTCACCCTTGAGCAAGATAAATAAAAGCAAAAACAAACAAGTGGACCACGTAAAACTAAGAGGTTTTGCACAGCAAAGAAACCACCAACGAAAGAAGGTAGCCTACTGACTGAAACAGCATGTCTACAAACGAGGTATCTACCAAGGGATCAATACCCAAAATATACAAGGAACTCAAATTGCTTTTTTAATGACTGTGACAACATGAGACATCTCTTAAGTCTCTGTTTGTCTCTTAAACTGTGGTTTCTTATTTGAAATAATTCCAGGTTTAATCACCCTGACTGCGTTGATTATTTCCATTTTTTTCCCCTCAAAAACGTGAGTAAATTGCTGGGCCTGGCACATCATTCTGGAACTCGCGACGTCTAAGCTTTTCTCTCTCTGCGGTGGAGGGAGCCGCCCACCCCACGCCTGGACTTGTGTGTCCCCCAAATTAACGTTTCAAAGCTTGTGTCACCGCTTACAGAAAGGAAGTCACAGGAAACAATTAGAAACTGAGACTGCTGAGCGGCCCCTGTGCTTTGGCCACGGTGCGGGCACGGGCCCGGCCCCCCGGGGACCCTGGGAAAGCTCGGCTCCTGCTCGCGGGCCGGGCCGGGCGCTTGGCCAGGACGTGCCCGGACGTCTGCGGAGCGCAGCCCGCGCCAGCTCCGCTCCGGGCCCGCGGCCTCCTTCCTGGCGGGGGTTGTGCAAGCCTTTCTGCGCAGGCGGGCTTACATCAACCGATCAGGAGACGAGATCACTTTCCTGAGTTTGCCCTGCAGCCTGATGGTGTGATTTCTACTCGCCACCTTTCCCTGTTGTTCCAGAAAATTCGGACTTTTGGACAAATCCCTTAGAACGTCGTCGTGGGTTTGGGGTGTCTTATGGTTGACAATTAAGCTAAACTGCAACCAGACGCACACGATACTTCTCTCTCATCAATAGACTGTTTGCAGAAAGAGTTGAGTGCTCACGGGCGGGCCCTGCGCCCTGACGGGACAGGGGCGACCACCCCCTTCTCCCCTCCCCCGCCCCGTCCTACCGCACATTGCACAATGCTCTGCAAACTTTATACGCTTTTAATTAATTCTGGAGAACGGTTGATTGATGGAAATTAAAAAGAAGGGTGGGTAAAGAATGTAGCAGGTTTGAAAATTGGCACTGAGAACAAATTGAAGTCTAATTAGCAAACAGGAAGAACCTGAAGTCGAGCCCGGTGTGGAAGCCGCGTCTGATGGTCATCAGCGATGGATGGAGATAAGGCGGGTGCTGGAAGCTGAACTTGGAGGGTGTGGCTTGTTCAGGAACGCCTGGCCTCGGAAGAGAGGGTTGCACCCCACATTCGGGTGAGGACAGAGCGGGAGAGAAAACTTCTAAAAATTAAGAGCCCTTAAATTCTCACTGCAGTAAAAGCCCCAAGAAACTGAGAAAACACGCCGGCGCGTCGCCGGAGAGCGGGAGCTC
>CM053501.1:100804945-100850795 GCA_028627145.1 Eidolon dupreanum
ACACCTGCTCTTTGTTCCCACTTACTGTTGGGGATCTATCGGGCTTATTTATTGTTGTTTCCGGTTAGGTCCCTGACAGACCACTGAGTCTTGGGGGTTCTGGTCTTCATTCTTGTTGGTGGAGGTTTCTCGCCAGCCCCAGTTAAGTTCAATCGCAAAGTTGCACTTTGGGGGACCCCAGCACCGCTCTCCCTGCTGCCGCACACGGCCAAACCAGTGTGAAGCGGGACACACACCTGGCCGTGTCCAGCTGGCCTGGGGCGGGCCTGCCTGGCCCGATTCGCCTGGGTCTGGGCAGGTTTTAAGAATAAAGTCCTGCCTCCCAGGAAGCCCGCAGGCCCAGGCCTCCAGGGTGCATGGCCACCCTCCCAGAAGGCCTTGCTCCTGACACCACGCAGAGATGGCCACCCCAAGAAGCCCCGTGAAGACGGCAGTTCCTGAACTGTTCCGTAATTTCGCAGCCAGTTCTCAGCGCTGGTGGACCTCCAAATGTGGAGCAGTCCGGGAGAGCCTTGCCCCTCCGCTGGCCAGGGTGGCCTGAGGCCCCCAGGGCCTTCACAGGACTTGGGCAGGCTGACGGGCAGCCAGGGCCCAGAGCCCTGTCCTAGCTAAAGTCACCTTGTTTCCTAATGCGCTCACTAATGAAGGAAGACAAGCAAAGAATCCAGCCAGCGCAGTTCCCTATTAGGAAGTCCTGGATTCCGTGGTCCAGGGAGGGTGCTGCCCAGGCTGTGGCTCACACCTCGCGATCTCGGCATTTACTCGGCAGCTACCACGGGCTCCACCCACCCCTGTGTGGGGGACAGGAGCAGAGACTGACAGGGACACTGGGGAGCTTTCGGGTTCCGTCTCCAGCTGGACATCTGTCGTGAAAGAGCCACATGTGAGGCCTGGCACCCTCACATCCCCTGCTGCTCAGTCACCCAACAGGTGACAGCTGACCTTTGGGAAATGGGAATTGCTTCGTAAGCTGCGTGCGGTCAGCCGGGCCGCTGCAGCAAACGCGGGGGCCGGGGCGACCTGCACGACAGACGCTGACGGCTCACGGTTCTGGGGGGCGGGGGAGGGGCATCCCGGTGGAATGCTGGCGCTGCGGGTCCCGCCGAGGCCGTGCTCGGCTGCAGACGGGCACCTTCTCCCGCCGTCCTTAGGCTCCTTCCTCAGGGCCTGGGGGAGCGGGGTCTCCGGGGCCTCTCCTTACACACAGGGATTCTGAGGGACCAGGCCCCTCCCACAACCTCATGTAACCTGCATTAGTTCCCTAGAAGCCCGGTCACCAAATACAACCACACCTGGGGGTACAGTCTGAACACACGAACACGGGGGCACGAACGTTCAGCCCGTCACCGCGGTCCGCGTGACTCGCCGGTTGGGGGCGGGGCTAAAGGCAAGCTTCCTCTGGCGTGACGCGGACGCCGCAGCGTCCGGGACGTCGTGACACTTTCTGTGGCTGGCTTCGGGGCGCGGTCCTCGTGGGAAAGCCCTTCGCCGGATCGTGACTTCGGTCCGCAGCTGCTCCGAGGCAATCGCTGTCCTTTAGGGAAGGCAGTGCGCCCTGGGGCGCAGTGTAGGGGACAAGCTGCAGGTGCCGGGGCCGTCCCGTCTCTCTGGTCAGCGAGTGCTGGGGACACACGCGTCTCGTCTCCTGAGCTCGTCTCTAAACTCAATGAAAGCAACGTTATTTCCGTCCGACAGCAGCGGGGGCAGCGGGAGGCGCAGGCGGACGGCGCGTGCCGGTGGTCACCGCGGTGGTCACCGTGGCGATGGGCCGGCCGGCGGGTGGCAGTGCCCATGCGCGAGGCCCGCACTCCGTCGCGGCTCTCCCGCGGCGGGGTGGGGGTGGGGTGAGCTCGTGGCATGGACCTCGTCCCAGCTCGGGGACTAAGCTCTTTGCAGGTCGGGCGGTCCCCTCCCCTGGGCGGCGCGGCCACAGCGTTCACCCAGCGCCGCCAATGAGGCAGGCCAGGCCGCCTGGAGGCGCGGCTGCTCTGCGCAGTCTGCCGCTCCGGTGGGACCCGTCAGCCTCGCAGGGCGTGTGGCTTGGGGACAGCACCTCCGGGCGACATCCGCCAACTAGCCCGGCGAGCCCTCGGTGGCAGCTGCGCCACGTGGGGCCCCAGTTCTCGGCTGGTCGGCGGTGGAAAACCCTGGGGTCCCTTCCACAGTCCTGAAGAGCCACAGAGAGACCACCCAGAGCCACCGTCCGCTGTCCCCCAGCACCGTCTGCCCTGCCACCTGGCACCGTCCGCCACCGACCGAGGGGCGTGGGCCCAGGAGCTGGAGAACGCAGCCGTGTCACCGTTACCAGGGACCCTGGAGCTCTGAGCCTGCGCGTGTGAAGGGCCGTGTGTGCCCCGCCGACCGAGGGGGCCCCGAGCTCAGAGCGAGGCGCGTTTTGTCAGGAGGCTTCAAGCGCCACGTGTCCCTTCTTCAGGCTGCTGGGCGGGGAGACCAGGTGTGTCACATGACCCGACCGCCGCAGGGAGGCGGAGGCTGTGCTGTTGGCTGTGTGGCGGCGAGGTCCTGGGGAAGGCGGGCGTGGTGCCTCTGGGCACCTGTGTGTGTGTCGTCTTGATCACGCACGTCCACGTGAGCCCTTGCTCATGCGTGGGGATGGACAACCAGTGGAGCTACAAAGATTGCGTAGTCTTTGCTCACTATTGAAGTGGGCGTGAAACACGGGTGAACCTAACAGACACGTCTGGCCTCCAGCGCAGCCTGCTGTCCGTCTCTCGGTGACAAGGCCTTGCTCCTCGGAGGACGCCTGACAGGAGGCTGCTGGATGGCCGTCCTCACCCGCAGCCTGGCATGTGGCTCAGGGCTCACACACTCGGGCTGTCTTCAAACACGAGTCTCGGGCGCGTCCCAGACCTGCGAGGTGGGCCTCGGATGGTCATTTTCCTGAGCCGTGACAACGGGACTGGCACCTGGGACTGTGAGCATGACGGTCGCATCTTTAATTAGAAGATTTCCATTTAGTTCTTCTTTATACATATATATTTTTGCCGGGTCTTCCCATTTCCTTCTTTTATGTTAATCGTGTGCACGTTCCTGTCTGCTTTAAAGTCCATGGATAATTCTAACCTGTCCACACCTCACAGTGACGTCCACTGAACACCTTTGTTTCCATTCAGTTTGAGATCTCGGCATGCAGTGTGACGAGTGATTTTTAACCGAAACCTCCATATTTTCCTGTGATATTTCGAGGCTCTGGGCCTCACGTCCACCTGGGCTGATAGCGCCCAGCAGAAAGGGGAAACCCACGGCGTGGCTGTTGTCCGGAGTGGAGATTCAGGCTCCCACATGTCCGCAGCGAGCCCGGGTTGGGGTCCCGGTTACCGGGGTGGGGGGTGATCGCGAGGGTCCGCTTCCCCCACCTGGTCTTCTCTGACACCACCCGGAAGGGCGGTCGGGTGTCCGTCCCATCACAGCTCGTGTGGGTGGAGTCCACGCTGCTCGTCCAGCCCTGCGGCGTGGGTCGGGGGAGGCCACCATTTCACATGGCACGCGGCTACAGCAAGAGGCCTCTGTCCAAAGCTGACTGTCCCTCAAGGCTGCCGCTCTCTTGCTTTGTGGGCGAGAGAGCTCAGACGTCTTGGCATTTTCCTGCCCCTGCTGGCATTTCTGGGAAGCTGGCTTCCTCAGTGCCAAGTCTGGGATTCAGAAGCCAGAAGGAAACCCGGCCTGGTGACCACTGTGGTCCCTGGGTCGCCCACTCCCGGCCAGTCCCCCCGCCTCCTTTTGAGAGTCATTGAGTGTTGGTTTCACGCATCATGTTCAGAGTTTTCAGTGATGAGAATAGGGAAAAGCATGTCCACTCCATCTTCCCAGAGGCAGAAGTGTTATAATCACTCATTTTTCCCCCAAATAATTTTTTTTTTTTTGTGATTCTTGAGGATGCCAACATCTTAGGAAGCATTTTTGTGCTTCCTCATTGAAAGACTGTTGACTGACTAGGCCACGGCGGCCCAGTGCAGCATCAAAATATTTGTTGTTTTCAATATCCCAAATCTCTTAAAGGCACACAGTGCATTAGATGGTGACTCCTCATCATTTGTCAAGAGTTCCTTTAGTTCTAAAAATGCCACTTAGTATCAAAATGAAATGCACACTACTCTTTCTTTTGGATTTTCAATAATCCTCCTCCTCCTCTTCCTCCTCCTCCTTCTTCCCCCTTCCCCTATGCCGCCCCCCTACTCCCTCCCCCTGCCCCATCCCTGCACCCCTGCTCCTGCCCCACGTCCCCTCCCTTTTTTCTGTGCATCCCACCGTTGGATAGTAACTAACACTGCTTGACGGGAGCTGACACCCCTTCCTGGACCACGCTGCAGAATCGGGTGCGGGTTCTGGTGCCGGCCTCGGCCCTTCCCCGTCGCGGTGGAGTCGCGAGGGGGGGAGACAGCGTGTGCAGGCATCTTCTCACACACGTGCCCCCTTCAGAGAACACCGCATCTAACCGCGCTCAGCCCGACGCAGCTCGGGTGTGCCTCCCGACCCTCCTGGGGATCCTGGAGGCCAGGGGGACGCCAGCTTGGCCTGGAGAAGCCGGAAACACGACCGTCAGGAAGGGGCAAACGCCCACGCCTGCAGCGCCAGGAGCCCTCGGAACGAGGGTCTGCACCACTTAGCTTATTCCCTGTCTCCATCCGTGTAAGTTCTGTTGGAGCGGGAGGCCCCTGTGTCACCTTCACAGCTTTGTCCACAGCACCTGGAATAGGGACGCTTAACTATTCATGAGGAAAACGAATACATTTTCCACCCTCGAGGCCGAGGCATTCTGGAATAACGTGTTTCCTTCTAGAAAAAATTTCTTAAATTTAAACAACTCCCGTGGACTCGAGAATCTATTTACCTTGATGAAAACGCCTTACCCTAACGACACCTTCAGTCGTGTGTGACCTCATAGCAGGTTCTAGGAAACTCGCTGGGAAAGATCAGCGTAGGTCACCAGCCCAGATTCCAAGTACCAAGTTCAAAAGTCTTCTGATGGCAGACTCCTATTACACCCAAAACGGCACCGCCACAGGTAGCCAGCGAGCCGGAGTCACAGGCAAGGTGTGACTTTATTTCAGCAGGGAGACCCACGGTTTCTCGGAGCCGCTGACCCTCGAGGATGCTCAGCCACTGTGCCTGCCACATTTCACTCCTAGAAAGGAAACGGAGACCCCAGGAGCCAGGACCCCAGGCCCCGAGGAGGGCCGGAGGTGGGGCGGGACCTCCGCGCTGAGACGAAGCGGGGCACGCGGGCGCCGCCTGTCGGGTGCGGGTCGGCGGCGCTGCTTGGAGGTGTGAGGTCGCGGAGGGACGGGGGTCGGCCCCCTGCACCCAGGTGCGGGGCTCAGGTGCCGGGCACCACGACGGACGGCCACCTCGTAGACCGGTGGGCATGTGCGGTGACCCTGCGCGGGACCACTGCGTGCGGGGGAGGAACCCAAGGGGCGCAGAAGGGAGGAGCCTCGGGGAGACAGGTGTTGCGTTCTCCACAGGTGTGCAGAGCGCACGCAGGGGCGCTTCTTGGGGTTCGGCCAAGCGCTCACGAGAAGCAGCTAAAACCGAGACCCCAGTAAATTCTGCCGTTGACACAAACACTAGAGGGTTTTGTCATCGCTGGTAACGCGGAAGCTCACGCCAGTGGAA
The DNA here is from genome assembly GCA_028627145.1 of Eidolon dupreanum. NCBI lineage: Eukaryota > Metazoa > Chordata > Mammalia > Chiroptera > Pteropodidae > Eidolon > Eidolon dupreanum. Next base: position 100,810,583 of record CM053501.1, read on the forward strand.
GACCTGTCATTTCGTTAAAAACAAAGATTTTTCATAAAGTCAGGTTTCACGGAAAGTCCGTTCTTGGACGCAGGGGCCGTCGCAGTAGATGGCGTGCTCCTACGTCGCCGTCGCGCGCACCGCTCAGAGCGCCTCGGGGGCGGGGGGCGGGGAGCACCGTGCACCCCGGAGTGCTCAGGCGCAGGACGGAGGGCGCCCGGGCGGCGGCCCCTCTGCGGTTTCGGCGCCGGTTGCGAGAGGTCAGCGGAAACGCGCGGCGGGTGCGGACGCACACAGTTCTCATCTATCAATTATCCGGGTAATTTTCCTATTTTACCCTCGTGCTCAGTTTTCGAACCATCATTAACCATGAAAAGTGAAAGAAAAATCTCGGCTCACCGTCTCCCAGCTGCGGCGGGCTGGCTGCACCCGGTCCGGGCTCGTGCGGGGCGCGGGGCGCGGGGTGCAGGGCGTGGTGGCGGCTCCGCCCTGGGCCCTGGTCCCGGCACGCTCTCGTGCGGCTCCCGGGCCGACTGACACCCCTGCCCTCTACCGCGCCACCGAGAAGGTCTTCTTTATCGACGTTCCAGTCTTTTCTGCGGCGATAAATGGATGATAAATAAATAAGCGAACGAGAGCGAGAGGGACACAGACAGGTGTGGAGGGAGAGGATGAGCCAGTCAGATGCCCGCCGGCGAGGGAGACCCTGACACACCGGACTTCGCCGCGACACCGACCGTGGTCTAATGTTTATTCTCTGCCCCATCGCCAGCGTGGTCGCCAGCGCGGATCACCGCCCTCCCCGTCCCCGGGACCGCCAGCCCTGACCCCTTGGGACCTCCAACCCCACACCTCATGGGACCGCCAGCCCTGACCCTCCTCCCGTGGGCCTGCGAGCCCCGCTTCGCCCGTGGAGCACCTCGCCCTGCCCAACCCCCACCCCCAGGACCGCCAGCCCTGCCCGCCCCGACCCGTGGGACAGCCAGCCCTGTCCCCACCATCCGTCCACACCTGGTCCTCTGTGGGATTTATACCTAAGCTATACTAAACAGACGTAAATTGCTGTCATTTTTTTCCTCTCAAAGCTTCAGAAATTTCGCACCCTCGGTAACTTATTTAAATATCAAATGCCTCCCGGAACTGGCAACTTACTCTTTTTATATTTAATTGAAACCTTTTATACTGTGGCTTATTTTGGACCTAATAAAATTCAGTGAAAGAAATATAGGTTTCTAAATTATTTGGGGGCAATGAAACGTTTTCTGAAAAGCCGGTGATTACACTTGACAGTCTGCCGCTTTTAAAAAGTGCTGTTTAATGCCGATCGTCACGGTGTCTGCTGCAGTGACAGATTCACCCGCATTGGAAAACGGGAATCCCCCCAAATACTCATTGCCCTATTACAGATCCGTTCACATCAAAGGTTACTTAAAAATTGGGCCAACAAATAGCTACAATTAAATCAATAAAAAGTGCTTAATACACAGTTTCACAGAGAATATAGTTTTCTATTTTCTGTGTCCTTAAACTTCCAGGCTGGGGAGAAGACAGCTAGAAAGCGTCGCCGCTGGGTTTCGGCTCCTATCCAGGCTCAGTCTCACCTGGCGTCTGGGGCGGAAGGCCTGGAGCCTGCTGGGGACCCCCAGATGTCACCCCCTGCTCCCTGGTTCCTCCAGGCCCCGAGGGGATGTTTCACAGGAGACACACGTGATCTTGTTGGCCAGGACAGCGCCATGTGTCCCTGCCCCCAAGCAAGCACTCTGTGGACAGAATCCCTTAGGAGAAAAAAGCGGGGAGACTCTGGTTAAGTCAATAGAAATTTAACAATTCTAGGTTACAGACCTCTCTCAAATGTCAGGGTTGATTTCCTTGCATTCTAACCAAAAAGGAAAGAAAAGTGTGCGTGTATGTGTGTGTGTCTCTGTGTACACGTGTGTTATATTTATGCATAAATAAAATAGGATTTAAAGTGTTTATGAGGTTCATGAGGGCACCGTGGTACCACACGTCACTTCTGAATTAATACTGTGGTGGTGTAAAAGTGACATCCCACATATGTACAGTGTGCATAAAACACACACTTACAGATTAGGATATATTTCATATGTTTGAAATTAATTTTGTATTTCCATAAGTCAAATAAAATGAGAATTTTAAATAACTTTCTAGTTCTTAATAACATCAAAAAGAGCGCACGTGTTTCGTTTAGGATCCTCACGCCGGTGTCAGGGTGGGTCTGCGTCCGTGGAGCGTGTGACCGGGGGCTGCGCAGTGGTGGGCTGGGGTCGCCGCCCAGCCAGGCGGCCCGTCAGGGACCTGCGTGTCGGAGCTGTCCCCGTGCATGGAGCAGCGGCCGTCTACTGGGGGAGCCAGAGACTACGGAAGGGATTGTGCAGCCTCCACGACTGTGATCACTGTCACTGCGGCTTCGGGGAGGGGGAGGGCGGGTGCCGTGAGGCCACAGCCAGCGCACGGGGACCGGGGACGCAGACAGAGCCGAGCCCGGATCAAAGGCCGAGGAAAGGAGGGTGAGGATGGGTACGTGACAAAAGTCAGGGGAAGAAAGTGAAAAGCTTCGTGCAGGACACGGAGCGTAAAGACCCCCCGGAAGTGGCCCTGGGCCTCGCTCCCGGACACACGTGACGCAAGCGCCGGGTCGCGGCGGGCGCGTCGGCGACGTGCGCATGCGCGCGCGTTGGCTGGGTCCGGTCCTGCGTGCGCGCGCAGGGCGGGCACCGCGCGGGAGAGACGCCGCGCCCGGCTCCGCTCGCCTCGCGGGGTCTCCGGACGCAGCTCGGCCGCGCACGACGGGGAACGGCGCCGCGTGGTTCACGCGCACCGTCCTTCGTTTCCTCGGGGTCGGCGATGTGTCCGGCTCATCGCCTTCCTCTGGGCGGGCGCACTCGCGTCGCTGAAGAACAAAACAGGCACGAACGAGCTCGTGAGACCTCGCGGGCCGGGTGGGAGGATCGAGCCTGGGGGAGTGAGGACGGCTTCTGAGGATGAAGGAAGATGGGCAAGTGGGGCCGACCCGCAGCATGCGGGTGGGGACACCAGAGCCTCGGGAGGGGCCCAGAGGTCACCAGCGCGATCTGGATTGGGGGGGGCGAGTAGGGCCGAGAAGGGGCGCAGTCCGCACTGTACACAGGGTAGACGTGTCCGGACCTCCCCACGGAGCGGCTGCCCCGCCCGCAGACACGGGTGCGCCCGCTCTGCCCTGCGTCCCGGGAGTGCCGGCCCAGGGCGCAGCCTTGTCCTCTGGGCGACGGGCCCCAGCCAGGCACCCAGCTCCTTCCTGCTTCTCAGGCTGGGAGTCTTCCGGTTAGAACAAGTCACGTGCCACGTTCATTCAGTTATGTCGGATTTCACATGTGAAAGTGAAATTCGAAATTGTTTTCAAACATTCAGTCCCAAGAAAAGATATTTCTCCAGAAATCTGCTGGGTGCTGTGCTCCCGCCATGAAGCGGAGCTGGGATGCACGGGGAGGGGGAGCCGAGCATGGGGGTGACCAGCGGGGGCTGGGAGCCTGCCCAGGCACAGTCCTTGATGGGACGCTGCGCCCGGCGCTGGCCCGAGGTTCTTCACTGAGCCAGGAGGAATTTTCTAGCTGCGACAGAAAGTTTGGGTAGAGATGAGTGACGGGTGAGTGAAAATGAGGACGTTCAGGACGAACGGCGCCAACCGAAAACCTGCAGGGAGCTCAGAAGCCACGGCCCGGCGCGTGTGGCGCGGCGAGCGTGTGCGTGCGGGAGGCGGGGGAGCCCCGAAGTCCTCGCCCTGCAGAGCGGACAGGCCACACGGTTCCCGGAGCTAAGGAGCCGGAGGCAACAGCGGGTCACGTGTCGCACTTGAACGTTCAAAGCCAAATGTGGGGGTATAGGAAAGTGCCAGGGGTTGATTCTGTCCCAAACGGGGTACAGGAAAGTGCCAGGGGGCGATTCCGTCCCCAGCGGAGCGGGCGTCGGGGGCCTTGGGGGGAGGGCGCCGGGTGTCGGGGCGGGGGGGGAGGGGGGGTGAGGGGGCCCGGCAGAGGGCGGACGTGACGGCCGCATTGCCGCCTGAGCGGATACCAGACGCGGCGCCTGTCCTTCTGCCTGTGAGTCGCAGCGGGTGGACCCCAGGAGCTGATCCTCCGGGGGCGGGGGTCCCCTTCACACCACACGCCGAGCAGTAGCGAGGTCAGGTCGTGAGTGTGGCGGGCGGCCCCGGAATCTTCCAGCTCATTGGCTGCCGACGCTGCCATCATGGTGGCCTCACGACTGGTGTCTTCCAGCCGCCCAGACCCCAGGGTGGACAGGCAGCGTCACCCGTCCTTCATCCAGTGTCCCCGGCGCCTCGTCAGCAGATACAGCAGAGAGGCAAACGTAGCCCAATGCCACTCAGACGCGAGAGACGGGACAGAACCTAATGGGTGGGGCAGGGTTCTCGGTTTCGCGGCTTTGGGTGGTCACAGACGCTCACCCGACGACAGGGCCGCTGCAGAGGTGCTGCCTTAGTGACCGCGTGACCGGCCCTCGGCGGTACTGCTGGCACCCCAAGTTTACAGACGAGGCATGGAGCACGCGACCTGTGATAAATGTCACAGTGGTGGAGTCGGGGTTCGGACGTGGGAACCACCCTTCTCGCCCTCCCAGAGGGTCTCGATGTGGGGGGCGCGAGCGGAGGTGCGGGCGGGCTGCGTTTCGCAGACCTGGGCCGCTCGGTCTGGGGGTGTCTGTAGTGAGGGGACCCTGTGAAGGGCGGGCAAGCGCTCTGGCGGGCAGCGGGCAGGGTGTGGGAAGGGACGGGACACAGTGGCTTAAGGTACGATGCAAATAGCTGCAAAAGGACTGGGTGACGAGAAAATGGAGCCGGAACACGCAGAGCCAAACCTCAGGAGACTCTGACCACAGCCCGTGGGGACGGCCAGTCTGAGGGCTGTCCGCCGGCTCGCCCGGGTCGCTGCCTGTCTTACAGCTCTTCGCTCGGGACCTAAGACGAGCGCGGTGGGCTTCTTGTAGCTTTAACTTTAGGGGGAAAAAGGCAAATTTTATATGAATCCCTCCAGACAGGCACTGTATTTATAGTAAATGATTTTTCTTGAGATATCCACGTGGATTTTACAGAAATGTTTTGCCAGTTGAGACGCCTTCTCGGGAACCTTTGAAAACAGTTACAAGTTTTCAATGTACGACGCTTTGGGAGCTATTCTCACGAAATCTCGCCCTTCTCCCAGGAGTTCTCCCATGAGCTGAGGCAGTGTATGTAATCTGTATGTAGCGAAAATAGGGAATTATATTTTAGAAATGTGTTTATTCATTCTTTCTCTCTCTCTCTCTCTCTCTCTCTCTCTCTCTCTCTCTCTCTCTCTCTCCTTTTGCTCATTCTTGATGCTAGTGTTGGAGGCACAGTGATGCACCCAAAAAGAGTCTCACTGTCATAGGGCTTAAATTATAATAGAATCTATGTACATAACATGACTGCACACACGTGAGTGTGTGTGCAGTTACGACCTTTGGCAACGTCGAGGAGACTTTGGGGTCGTAGGGGGTGCACGAGCGGACACAGTACCGTGTGGGGGGAGGGGCCGTCAGAACGAACCTCGCCATTCTTGTGTTACAGTGTATTAGTCATGTCGGCTCATCTCCCCATACGTGAACGACTAGGAAAGCTGGATGAAATTCAAGGAGCGAAACTACACAGAAATCAGCGAGGCTGATCAGAGGTCGCTGGACAGAGAGGGCAGGAGCGAGGTGGCCCGCCTCGGTCGTGGAGGCCAGCCCGCCTGGGGCTCAGATCGGGAGGCCAGCGATGCTCCTGGCCGCCCCCCCGGGCTGAGGCGGAGCGGAAGTCAGGGGTCGGCTCCTGCCCCGTATTGCTCTGCGTGCCTGTTATGGGGAGCACGTGTGCTTGTGGTTGTTGGGTCCCTGTGGGGCACAGACCCCTTCACCGAGCCGAAGTGACCCCCTTGTTGCTGGCTCCTGGTGGAGGCCTGGAGGCCCTGGGCGTGGGTTAGCCGAGCCGGTCCGGCTCCCTCGTGCCTCACGCCTGGTGTCTTTTCCCTGTGCTTCTGCCCTGGGTCTGGGCCTGGCGGGCCGAGCGCACCTCTGTCAGGCAGCAGACAGCGGCTCTCGCTTCCTCATCCGCGCTGACCGCCCCGGCCTTCATCGACGAGCTTCGCCCATCCACGTCTACCGCCGACAGCACACGGCCGCATCGGGGCTGCCGCTTCACTGCCGACTTGGCGCTCGCTCCCCTGCCTTTGTCCTCTGTCCCTCTTGTCCGTCTCCCTTCGTGCTTCTCAGGTGCTTTCCGGTCTCGGCGGTGGCCGTGAAGACATGCGTGTCAGATGTCCCCGTGCAGAGCCGATGGCCGAGAGCTCCAGCGCCACGTGAGCCCGTCCCTGTGTCTGCCACGAGCCCCGCTCCCCGCAGCCGGCGCATTGCTGCTGAGCCACGAGGGGGCTGGGTGGGAGTGCGGGGACGCTTCCCGCAGAGCAGGGGGCCAGCTCGGCCGGCACCCGCGGCAGGTCCCAGGCAGGGGCGAGCAAAGCGTGTGTGTGGACACATCTGTACGTGTGTGCGCACATGCACGTGTGTGGGTGCTGGTTTGGGGGGCACAAGGTGACCGCATGGAGAGGACATGGAGCCCCTCTCACAGTGGTGACAGGACCCCACGGAGATCCTCCAGCCGCCTTCCTTCAAAGCCAGCGGGAAGACTGCACACTCGCGGGGAGAGCCTGGCACGCCGTGCGGGCCACCGTCTCCCCACGTGACCTCTACGCGCGCCCAGAGCCGCGTGCCCCGCACGAGCAAGACGGCAGGACGGACGTGCAGCGGGAAGAGGTGGGATCACGGCGGGAGGAGCGTGCGGAGCCACGCGCTCGGTCCCCCGCCCCCGCCCGAACGCACCTGCCGCGTTTGCAAAGTGGGGATCCCGGGCTTCGGCGCCCCGCCTCGCCCGTCCTGTCCTCCGTCAGCTGCGGCCACCACCTCGCTCTGAAGGCCAACGACGCCTCAGTCCCTTTGTCAGAAAGACGCTGGCGTGCGTGGGCTGGAAGGCGGGCGGCGGCCCGAGCCGGCGCTGTGGGCGGAGCGTGGCCGCCGATGCCCGGGAGCAGCGCGCCAACGGGTGTGCTCCCCGGCGGGGGTGTGCTCCCCCGGGGCCGGCTGGAGGAAGCAGACGTCTCATCGTCTCCCCTCAGACTCCAGAAAGGGTGTGAGTCCAGCATTCCTCAGAAATAAGAACAGGCCCTCAGTCACCAGTGAGCTTGATCGGCGAGTGTGCCCACCTCCTTCCAGCCTTAAATGTTTAAGAACCCAGGCGCCGCGGGTCTACGCGGTGTCACCTGTGCCCAGCACTGAACCCAGCGCTCAGACGCCTCGCGCCTCGTAGCCAAACACGTGCACACTCAGCTTACGCACCTGTCTTCTTGGATGCACATTCTACGTCCCCTCATGGTTTTCCCCAGGGGCAGTCAGCCCCTCCATGTTAGCAGGGACCCCGTGACATCAACGGGCTGTCTTCCTGTGTCTGTCCCCCACCGATGGATGGAACCCTGCCCCCAGCATGGGCTGAGCCTTGTCCGTCGTGGGTCCCGCGGCCAAAAGTGTTGCTTGGCCCCAGTTGCGGCTCGGAACACGTTTACGGAGTAGGCGGACCTTGGACCTGACCCCCTGGCCCGGGAAGGCGTGACCCTCAACCCCGTCCCAGGCGGACGGGCCCTTCAGGTGTAGGTCACCGGACAGCGTGTCACAGCGCTCCCCGCGCAAGCCGGGCGTTTCGCGACTTCAGAACTGGCCGTGAGTCGGGGGCGTGGGAAGCATCCATGCTCTGCGTTTTATTAGTGTCGTATTTTCTGCCCCCTTGGAAAACACTAAATGCAAGCAGAACCTTAGCAACAGTGTCACTTCTGTAAAAGCCGCCCGCCCCACCCCCGCCCGGCCGCCCGCCTTACTTCTGGAAGCCGGGCATTCAATAATGCAGGAGGAGCGGGCATCAGCACATCTCACGGCATATTTGATGTGGCAGCGAGCAGACTGCAGACTGTTTCATGTCAATTAGCCCCTTTGTTGCCAACAAAAGCCGGACACACACCCCGAGCACGGCCAGGCCCCCGCGCGCGGCCGCAGGGGCGTCTTTATCCGCCGCTCCTCACGGGGTGCGCCCCCAATCCTGCCCCCACGTTATCTGCGATTGTTCTGCTGTATCGTCTTACCTGGGATCGAGTGACTGTCCCCAGCCCGGAGGTGAGGCCTCAGCTCCATTTCCAGCCCTCTTCTGATCTCCCGGCTAATTGGCTCAGGTGTAAACCAAGCCAGCAGGGCCGCGACTTTGAAGTGACTGCGCTGTGTGGAGCGCCTGGGACCCCCCTGTCTGCGTGTCAAATACCAGCCGCCGGGCTGCTGCTGCGGCCGCTCAGAAGACGCCCGGGTCACCACGCTGCGTTGCCAGGCGCGAGAGCGCGCTGCTGCGTTGTCGCAGGCCGGTCATTAATTTTGCAGGCGGGACCTGGAATGCAACCCGATCTGCTTTTAATAAGGGGGGGGAGGACGTCTGTGCCGGAGTGTGCAAGTGGCATGGGGACACCAGATGTCCCTTCTTTACACTGGGAGCCGCCCCAGCTTTGATCGATAATGCCGTTTCCCTTTAAAGGGGGCTCATTTTGTAATGAGTCTGCGGCCTGCTTGTCCAGCATGCAGTTACGGAAAGGTCACCCCAGCACAGGGGACGCTCGCTGTGACGCCTGATGTCACTTTTCCTCCGTCATCGAAAGGGCGTGCCCGCCGCGGGACTCACGCTCGTCCTGCCGGCCGGCCGCCGGCGAGGGCTTCAGGCAGCAGCCCCAGCGAGACGATGCGGCCGGCGCTTCGCTTTTGCCGCGTCCCCTCCTTGTTAACATCCACGCCGGCCGCGAGAAAACGACACGAACAAAGGCGCCCGCCGCGGGACGAGGCCGTGGTCCGGAGCCGTGTGGCAACCGGTCCCGGCGGTCCCCCTCCCGCAGGGGGCCGGGGTGCACGGGATGTGCCGGCAGCTCCGGGCACACGCAGCCCCTCCCAGTGCTGCCTGCCCACCGCACGTGCCGGGAAACGGGGACACGTGGAGGTGGCCGTGCGCTGTGATACAAAGGACACCGGCCACGCGGGCTCGGGGACCCCTGACGGACCCATGTCAACTCAGCCGCCCCTTTCAATCCTGCATCTCCGAGCACAGTCATGTTTGAGAGACTGGAGGTTGAGGCTTTGACATGTGAGTTTGGGGGACACGGTTCAGCCTGTACCATTGGGAAAGTTTGAGAAGCACCAACCTGTGCATGAAACGCCGAGCTAGGCCCTGTCCCCTAGCAGGGGCGGGACTTGCACAATGAGAGGACAGGGGGCCTGGCCCACGCGGCAGCTGGAAGCCACAAGTCTGCCCCGTGCAGGGGGCCCAGTGCACCCCCCGAGCGGCTGGGGCTTCTGTCCTGCTCCCCTCGAGAAGGGACGATTCGGCGTCACGGTGCGTGTTCCCCAGCCCGTACCTTGCGGGCTCCTGCCACCTCTGGGGCACACGAGAAGCCGGCCGATGCTCCAGCAGCGGGCGCGCCCTCGGCCTGACCACGGGCGGAGCCCCTGGCGGGCAGCGCGCTGCTGTGGGCACCACGGCTTCTGCAGGGCGTCGGCAGCGGAAGAGGCTCCCGGGGTGCAGGGAAGACCCAGGCAGGTCACACGTCGTCCCCAAAAAGTCATCCCGAGGGGCCCGTGTGAGACATGCCCTTGGACCCTCAGACGCAGCTCGTAGTTTCAAGGGGCAGCATCCGTCCGTTGCTGTAGCCTCAGCAGCCCCCCAATGCCGGCGGGACGCAGATGTTGGGGTTACACAGCCGGCACTAGCCACGGGTGGAACCTTATTTCCACGCCAGCGAGTCCGTCCCTTCTTGCGGAGGAACGGGAGCTCCTCACGAGTTTCCGTTAGGCGACGCCCACGTCTGTCTGCTCGGCCGCGGTGGCCCTCACAGCCGCGTGTACCCGCAGGAGAGCCCGGAGGTGGCGTTCTTCAGCGAGACGTGGGACTTTGCTCAGCATGCACCTCTGTTGGCAGGAAGGAGGACAAAATAAACATTGCCTGGGGATATAGTGGCACCTGCTATTATTATTATTAGGGGCTGAGAAGGAAATCAAACCTGCTTGTTTTCAAATGGGGCCAGAGCTTCAGGCGGGAGATGGTGCCAATCAAAATCACACATGCACTTTGCCCGCACACGGAGGGCATTTCAAATCGGACTGTCTGCAGCGTATAAGAAATCCGGACCAACAACCTGAATGAAAGACATGCTAGACTGACGTAACCTTAACAAGGGATGGAATACCTGCAGCCCAGGCCCCTCAGAAACCTCTGCATTAAGAAAACCCAAGGAGGGTTCACAGTGGGAAATATCTGAAACACTCACGTAAAAGACTCGCATGAGCACAAATCGACAGAGAGAAAATGGTAGAGGACTTCACATATCTGAATATTCATATGCACAGTATATAAGAGGCATGTTTAAAATCTTGGAAGAAATCATTTTTTAAATGGTAGAACAAGAGACTGCAGAAACTGTCATGTTTAGAAAAGAACCAAAAGGAACTACAAGAACTAAAAAATGAAAACCCAAAGCAACAACGACAAAACCCTGTCATTAAAGTGAAAAAACAAAAACAAAAACAAAAAAATAAACCTTCAAGTGATGAGTCAGAATTAGGTGCCTCCAGAGAGTAAGCAGATAACTGTAGAGGCTGCAAATTATCAGAAAACACAACTTTCTAAAGGGAAAATCCAGGGAAATCTGTAAACTGTTAGATCAATAAGAGAAATTAGTATGTTTTCTACATATAAATTCTCTATCCACAAATTAATCTTAATACACCAGCAAAAAATTACAGATGTGATTTAAAAAATAAATTAGTCTCAATAATGTGTAAAAATATGCATAGACTTTTTAAAGGAAATGATACAATTTTGTTATAAATTTATTCATTAAAAAAGTCTAAATAGGTGGAAAGATATTTATTGATGGGAACACTCAATATCTCAAAGATCTATATTTCCTGAACTGATCTGTAGATTTAATGCAACGCCAATACAAATCCTTGCTGTTTCCCAGTGAGCTTGACAATGGACCAAAAATTGGTGTAGGAAAAAGCAATGGACAAGGTCGCCCTGCTAACTATTGGAACGTATCGTCACACCGTGGTGCGATGACTCGAATTGTCTTCTCCACAAGGGATATTCGAGCTCTGACCTTTGACCCCTCTGAATGTGGCCTTTTCCTGATGTAGGGTCTTTGCAGATGTGATCATTTACGGTGACATCGCCTGGGAGCAGGGTGGGCGCTGAGCCAACGTGGCTGGAGACCTTGTAAGAGGAGCCGGAGGCACCACGCGAGAACGCTGAGAGAAGACAGAGGCCGATGCTTCTGCAAGCCGCGGGTCACCGAGGGGTGCCGGCCACCACGCAAGCCGGAGGAGACGAGGGAGCGCCCTCCGCTGGAGACTCCGGGCGCTGCTCGGCCTTGCTGGCTGCTGGGTTCCTGGCCCTGGCCTCCGGCCCTGAAGGGGAAGATCTCTGCTGCCCAGCTGGTGGCCCTGGTCACGGCAGCCCGGGGCGCCCGAGCCCGAGGCCCGCAGCTCCCACGCCTCACGGGCCTGGCAGGCAGCGGCGCGGCGGGAGGCAGGAGCAGGGGCGCCAGGGAGTCGGCTGTCCAGACGCAGACGGGGCCGGTTCCCCGTCCTGCCTGATGCGCCAGTTAAAGAGCTAAAAGTGACGTGAATCATCTTGCAGTTCTCGGAGAGAAATACTGTTTTTCTTGATTCACAATAAGGAGAGAGTTCCAAAAAACAAAAAGAGTTTAAAAAACAGAAGCACGAACCGCGAGGGAAGGAGGTGACGTCCGTCGCTGGGAGCGCCGGATGCAGAGGGATGAGGGCGGGCGGGTCGCGGAGACAGGCTGCCCGTCGCACTGCGACCTGCGCTCGCCAGGCGGGCAGCGCTCGGCTCCGGCCACCCCGTGAGCCTCACCCCTGCGGCTTCGCGTCCGCGGAAGCGCTGGCTGGTCACCGGGCGGACGGCGGCACAGACGCGGCGGCGTCCGCAGCGCTGGCCCAGGGAAGAGCGCCGGCCCTGGCAGTTCTTTGTCCCCAGAGTCACACGCAGCGGCATGACCCTCGCCTGATGTCACACGTCCGCGCTCCAGCGTGTGGCTGCACGCACCACGTACGCTGTGCTTTGAGTCCTTCGGTCAGTGTGCTCTGCGTGATGGTTAATTTACGTGTCACCTGGGCCGCAGGGTGCTCGGATAGTTGATTAAATGTGATTCTGGATGTGTCCGTGAGGGTGTTTCTGGTGGGATTAGCAACTGACTCACAGACCGAGAGAGCACGTCACCGTGCCCAGCGTGGGCGAGCGTCTTCCCTCCGCTGAGGGGCCGGGCGGGATGGGGGGGGGGACTCTCTCTCCCTCTCTCTCCATCCCCTACCCATGTCTTTGAGCTGGGATACCTGTCGTCTTCTGCCTCTGGACTTGAACTTGGACGGGGACTTACAGTGTCAGCTCTCCTGGGTCTCCAGTTGGCCTCTGTAGTTGTGTGAGCCAGTCCCTCATTGTCAAGCTCTTTGCCGTCTATGGCCCTCTGTCTGTCTATCCACCGACCCACGTGTCATCCCTGTTTATCGGTCCAGCTGTCTTGCTGGTGCTGCTTCTCTGGAGAACTCTGACGAATAAGCCCTGGTAGCCGTCACACCTGGAGCCAGCATTCAGGAGGGGACTGGAATGTGGACCTTGTGTGTGGGTTCGCTGGGCTGTCAGCCCTGGGGCCAACGATCCGTCCCATCAGGAGTCCAATCACGCACACACACGCGTGTGCACACACACACGCAAACGCATACACGCGCACACACAGCATGCACACGTGCACTCATGCGTACACACGTGCACACACGTGCAAGCATGTACACGTACACGCACAGCACGCACACACGCACATATGCTCACATACCGCATATGCGTGCAGATGCACGTGTGCACGCACGCCCACGTGCATACGCGCACACATGCACGCACACACGTGCACACACATCTATTCCCTATGTCCTTGGTGACATAGTAACCTGGATTTACTTCGACAATCCATTTATGGATTTCGCATCATTTTTCTAGCTCCGAATCTTGACAAAAACAGGAAGAGAGAATGACGCAAGCCCCAGTGCCAAGCACCGCCGGCCGCCCGTGCCCTCGCCGCCCCCCTCCGTGCCCCCCGCAGGAGAGAACGCGGAATACTGGAGCAGATTCTTTGTGCCTTCGTTGGGAGACTTCCATGCACAAGGCTTAGTGCCAGGCAAGGACAGTGACGCTGCCCCCTCCTCACGCCAGCTGTGGCAACAGCTCCGTGAAACTAAAAATAGTGGCTTAAACATCCCGACTGCCTTTGGAGTTAATTTCTGCGCCAGAAACACAGTGCGGGGCGCTTTGCCCCCCACGGCTAGTACGGCTGCTAATTATTTTCTTTTTCATTATTTCGAGAAGCCAGCAGGGCAGTTTGGGGATTAAAATCGGCACACGCTCTTCAATGTGGAGGGGACTTGGGGGTGGGGCTGTGTCTGTCATGGACCCACTTGGTCCTTGCGACAGGCGGACAGGTGCTGCCCCCCTTCCTCCAGCCTGTTCCCTGGGGTTAAGACGGTGTTGTGACCCAGGAGGCCCCCACTTGCTGCGGCTGGGGCGTCCCTGGGGTAGAGACAGACCTGCCCTAGGTGAGCGGGCTTGCCTTCCGTTCCAGCCATCGGAACCGATGGCCTCTCTCCAGGCCGCTCTCCAGCGGGGACGTCTGTGAAGCCCAGGACAGGCAGCGTCTTCATGGTGTTCCTGCCATCAGGCAAGGCGGTGGCCAGTGTGCACTGCAAGAGCGTGGCGGGGTCATTGGGCATGGCCTCCTGCGAAGAGCGCGGCGGCACGCACGCACACGCCTGTGCATGGACACACAGACGTGCACACAGGCGTGTGCACACGTGAACACATAGGCATGCGCATACAGACATGCACACACAAGCATACACATAGGTGTGCACACACAGGTGTACACATGCAGGCATGCACACAGGTGTGCACACATAGGCATGTGCATGCACAAGCATACTTAGGTGTACACACACAGGCGTGCACATACAGGTGTACACACAAAATCATGCACACAGGCGTGTACACACAGGCATGTGCATGCACAAGCATACTTAGGTGTACACACAGGCATACACACATAGGCATACACACAGGCATGCACACACAGCCATGTGCACGCACAAGCATACTTAGGTGTGCACACACAGGCGTGCACACACAGGCGTGCACACGGGCCAGCCCTCCCTCCCCTGGTTCTCTGCCCAAGCCTGGCAGCATCGGTGACAGATCACCCGCCTCCCCCGCAATGCTGCCCAATTTCACCACCTCCGAATTCAGCGAGCGGCTTCTTCCCTGCCAAGCGGAGCTGCCGGGCGCTGGGCGGTTAATGAGCTGGCAGCCCAGAGTGTCATTAGGGGCCTGGAGCTCGGAGGCCGGGGCTGCTCAGGTGCGCAGAACAGCGGGCCTCCCGGGGGCCGCGGCTTCCCTCTCACCGATCCCCCCGAAGTGGCATTAAAAGTAGGCGCCTAATGATAATGAATTGAATTGTTCCTTCTAAAGCAGACTGGCTGGCAGAATTCTGGAAGCCGAGAGATCCCCAATGCTGGCTAGGAAAACAAAAGTAATTGGATTACACAAAGAAAATGGGATAAACATTCATTAAGATTACAGTAACAGGCTGTGATTAACGAGCTGGCGGGCGAGGCCGCTGCGCACCAGCTCGGCGCCAGCCCCGTTCCGGGAGAGGCGTTCGCTAATCTGCGGCTTCTTCTCTGCCTTTTCTTTTTTGTGATTAGTTTTCAAAAATGCTTTCACGGGGTGAAGACCTTCCGGGTGGAAAATGCCTTTTCGTCGTCGTTATTCGGAATCTCGCTTTCGGACGCTGACGGAGCCAGGAGCCCGGAGGGCAGAGGCCGCCCCACCCCGTCGCTTCTCTGCCGTGAGTCCACGGGGCTCGAGCTTCCGTGCAGCACGTGCACACCGGCGGCGTCCACCCTGTGCCGAAGGCGACGCGTTGGGGAGTCCTCGGCCGGTGGTGCGGCCCCAGTGGGTCCTGGGCATCCCCGGCTTCGGGAAGACCTCTGCTGGCTGGTGTCACCTCTGGACGACTGCCTGCCCTTTCTCAGCTTCAGTGACACAAGCACACGAGTTAAACAGCGACACACCGCCAGGCTGCCGGGAGGGATTGCTAGACAAAAATGCCCACGTCGCCATCGATTTCGCTCAGCTCTGGACGGAGCCCGTGACTGCCACAGGCACGCCGTCCCGAGGGCTGCAGCCGGCTCCTCTCAGATTGGGCAGGGCTGCTGTCCAAAGCTCTAGGAGGTCAGAGCAGTGTCCCTGTCACAGAGACTGGAGTAGGTGCCACTCCCTGGGCGTCAGCACCACAAGTGTCAGACGTGCCCCCATCCCGCCTTGCAGGCCCCAGGGGTGTGGTGGCCAGCCCTGGTGGGGGCCAGCAGGTGCTCTGTGGGTCTGTCTGCCTCCCCTGAGCTGTCCTGTGGGCCGTGTGGCACTTGGGGACAGAGCTGCCCTTCCCATGGTGACGGCTGCTCCTTCTCAGTTTCTCCTGGAGTCTCGAGAGGCCTCTGCCCGGCCCTGGGCCAGCATGGCCAGCGTCCGCTCTGGTCCTGGCTGGCCCGCGGTCCCCCACGCACTGTAGGTCACACAGCCCTGCCGTCTGCTGTCTCGCCTGGCGATTCACGAATCCATCACAGGGCCTCCTTTCTCGCAGCCCGCCTGCCCTTCCAAGGTCACGCAGGGCTAGGGAGGGGGCTTCCTCTTAGGGAACCGCCCGGCTCTGCTGACCGCCAGGGGCCAATGCCCTTCGCACCTGGAGGGGCTGTGATGGACCCCCCCCCCAGGGATTCTACATAAAGATGGCAGAGCCCGGACACTGGGCAGCTGTCACCAGACTTAGGGTCCAGATGACATCCCTGAGGGCCGGGGAGGGTACCCAGGACTGGAGGCTATTGGCACCTAAAGTCTTCCGTCCTCGGGGACTCATTCGCTTGTCACTCTCTGTGCCCCAGGTTCTCTGCTGGCTCGTCACACACGAGTGCTGCTGGAACTCTGCGGACCTTTCAGATGCGGCATTTATCATTAGCGTCTGCAGAACCCTGGGTCCTCGGCACCTCTCACAGTTTCCTGCAGGGGCCAGCGGGGGGCGGGGGGCGGCTGTGGTGGGCGGGGCTGCAGAGGACGTGGGTCAGCCCAGCCGCGCCGGCAGATGGCCCCGGCCCAGCCGGCCCGAAACGAGCTGGGGAGGTCACGTCCCCTCCACGAGCATGCGCAGCGCACACAGGAGCGCGTGGACGCTGCGGTGGACGGAGCCTGCTGCCCGGCAGCCAGGTGTCCGTCCCGATCGAAGGTCACCCGCTCTCCACGCCGCCGCTCTTCCAGGTGCTGCTGGGGCTGCAACATCTGGCCGCAGAGCACGCGGCATCGGTCATCCACTGTTCTGCAGGGGCGGCGGCAGGAGAGGCGCCTGCCGGCTGGCGCACGCGCGCCCCCGGCCCCGGCGGCAGCGCGCTCAGACCCCGCGGCGGGAGGCGCGAGCCCGGCACACGGGGGCGCGCGCCATCGCGCGCCGAGGACGGGCCGCCCCCTCTCCCTCTTTTCCTCCTTGACTCCCCGTCACCGAGCGCCTCCCCGCACCGTGGCCCCGCGGCAGGGGGCCAGAGAGCGTGGCCAGGCCCGGCCGCGGACGCCAGCAGCATCTGCCAGCTCCCAGCGGGCGCCCTGGCCGCCTCGCCCCCTCCGCGTCTGCTCCGGCAGCGTCGCGTCGCGCGTGCCAGCGCGCGTGCCAGGCCCGGCTGCGCGGCGCTGCTTGGGGCGGGGCGGGGCGGTGCGCAGAGGCCCCGCGCTGCGACGTCCGCGTCTGCGTGACGCCTGTTTCATCTGCTCGTTCCTCACGAGGTCCGTTTGGATGATGACTCTCTGCCCCAGCCCCTTCACGGCCAGCACGACATCCGCAGTTAAAAGCCTGTCCTTGCAGGCGGGTTTTCTTTGGGGAGATCTTGTGCAAACCAGACTCTTAGCCGGCTCGGCTGGATGACACTTTATCAGCCCTAATGGCTTCTCCTGCACTCTCTGGGCGCCTCGGCCCTGGAGTCCGGGGCTCAGTTCCCCAGGAGCCTGGGACGCTGGTAGGACGGACAGAGTCAGGCGTGACCTTGCTGGGGGGGGGGAGGTCACTTTCCTTAACTTCCGAGGCTCGTTTCCTCTCCCTCCTCCTTCGCTCCAACTTGTCAGGAATTTTTGGTCAGAAAACTCCGGCCTTTGGCAAGACAGAAGCGCCGTGTTTCTTCCCAGTGACGTGTGCACACGGGCAGTCCCCGTCCCCTCGTGGGCATGGGCTTGGCTGGCGTCTCGGCCCTCATGCCTGCACAGGGGCCTGGCTCTCCCAGGGCTCCCCAGGGGGTCACGACAGCCCAGTGATCCCCACAAACCTGAGCGCCCCGTCTCGTGGAGGGGCCGTCGTGACTCATGCCCCCGGCTTCCTGCCGTCCATTCTGAGCAGTGGCCTCGGTTCACGAAGTCTCAGACTAGTCTGCAACCCACAGCCCACTCCTCCCTGACGTGCCTGAGCCTTCTCGCCTTTGGACCCTCAGTGAGGCCCCCTGTCCCCGGATGAGAGGGCGGTGACAGGAGCAGCCCAGAGCCACTTAGGGCACCACGTGACATTAGCTGTGTCCATGAAGGTGTGAAAGGGCCTCCCATTGACTGAGAGCAGGGGCCAGGCCCCCCTCCCCCACGGCCCCACACCTGCTGGCGACAGGCAGGGAGGTACCAGGCCTCCAGAGCCCGCTGACTCGCCGGGACGGCCCGCCCTTCCCGGGACACCCACTTAGAAAGCTCGACTTTCAGAGGCCCTGGCTGAGCGTCGCCGTGCGCGTCAGTCCCGGCCCGTCCTGTGCAGCTGGCTCCGAGGGCGGGGTGCACGTTGGCCCCGTCAGTTCCCACTCGCCCACGTGTGCCCCACCCCAACCGCTGTCGAGTTTGGAGGGGCCCGTGGAACCGTGGGGATGAGACGGGCGAGGGGAACTGGAGGGAGCAGTTCTCACGTGGGTCGCACGGCAGCTAACGATGCTTCGTTTACACCGCCGAGGTCTCCATCACGTGTCTGAGCCGGACTGCGGGTGGCGTTTTACAGGACGTGGTGGTTCTTGGGTCTGCGGCAGACAAGCCCGTCCGCCTGCGCCTGTTCGGTGTGGGCAGCGGGACCCTTGGCAACAGCAGGTGGACACCACTTGGAACTCGGAGCCGGGACTTTGCACAGGCCCCTCGTTCACTGGCTAAGACCCAAGTGGTAGCGAGTCGTGGGCCCCAGAGACTCAGCCTCGTCACCCACGCACAGCGACTGGCGCTCACGCAGTAGATGACGTGTCTGCCGATGGCGCTCAGACAGAGCACGCTCCACCCGTAATTAACAGGGCTGACCCCACCCTCCCGTCTTCTTGCGAGGGGGCGTCGGGCGTCATGGCCCTCCCCGACCTCCGGCTTCAGGGCCGGAGGTGTTGTACCCCGTCCAGTGGGGCGTGTGCTCAGTGCCGTTGGGAGAGGAGGTGGGGGTAAACCCCCAAACCAGGCGCTGTGCCTGGCCCCCTGGGGCCTCCCACCACCCACCCGCGTGCCCGGGCCGCATATGCAAGGCCTCGCTGCGTCCGCTGCTGCCGGGGAGGCGGACGCTTGGGACGTGAGGCTCCATGGCACCCAGCTCTTCTCACGGTGCCCCTGGGCCCTCGCCAACCAGGACCAGAACAAAACCGCTCACGCTCTGTCATCGTCCGACGGGCCACCTTCCTCTGTGACCCCACAGTTAGACGTGCATGGCAGAAACCCGTGTCCAGAGGCAATGTGGGCTCCGCCTGCCCACGTGGCCACAGCTCTCTCCACCCCGTCCGGACCGGGGTAGGGGTGGGGGGAGGAGGTGTGGGGGTCTGTCTTTTGCCTTGGGAGGTTAATTCCTGCTTCACACACAGAGGCACCTTCAAATCCGTCCTGGAGTCTTCACGGACCCCACGGAGGTACGCTGGGGACCGAAGCAAGTGGCAGGCAACCCACTGGCTGTCGTCACGGTCCATGTCCTCTTTGTGGTCCCCTGAACTCTGGCACTCAGACATGCCATCCGAGACTGTCTCCCGACCACGAAGGCAGGTGTTCTGCTCCGCGAGGCGTCCCCGGAGGCCCGGCGTCCCTGGAGGCGTGGCGTCAGGCCGGGCCTCTGCCCCCGGGCCAGTGCGTTTTCTTGCAGCCTCACTGTGCTGTCGGAACCCAGTTGCCACACGTGTCCCTTCCTCCCCGTCAGGTACATCGTCTGTTTTATGCCCATTTACCTGGGTCACAAGCTTTGTTCACACGCCAATGAAAACACCTCTTAACTCTCGTGTCACTTCCTACAACTTTATCGTCCCCCAATGAGCTGAATGTCCTCTAGCAAAGTGGAGTCACACCTCACAGACAGGTGTGTATGTGTTTCATGCACCTGTTGCTCATTATGTTTGTGACGTGCTATAGAGCCGATCAGTCACTCATAGTCCCCAAACTTGCTGCATGTAAGCTGTCCTTGGTGACACACTGGCACATTACTTTAAAAATTGAGATTTCTAAGTCAGTTCCCTGGTATGATAATATAACCAGTGTTTAGCAGAACCATGAATTCATTTTCCGAGGCCCTTTCTTAAAGCCTCCCCCACTCAGGGCCCAGGGCTGTTGGGGACAAGGGACCAGAACACTCAGGGCCCAGGAACCTCAGGCATGGTCTCCAGTGACGACCGCAGTAAGGCAATGACATGGTGTCAGCATGACTCTAAGAATCTCTCCAACATTCACCAGATAGTTGTGGCAAAGCTACTACATGCCACTGTGCACCCAGCCCTATGAGACATGACCAGGTCCTTCCTGCCCTGATGCTGTCCGCCACTCGACGTGCAAGTGGCCCTGCATGATGGCTCCGGTCCACTGCCATGAAGATTGTCCCCTGAGACACAGGTGGTTTCAGATGAACATTGTCTAAGTCTGCACGAAGCGTGGTTTCCCGATGTTTGTGATCACTGTCACGCGAGCATGACACAGTAAGACACGTAGACAAACAAAACTCCTTTTTACGTAGATCTCAATTCAACATCAGGCAACATACAATTAGAAACGCATGTTCAAAATTTGCTTAAGATACGAATCTGCTGTTCTGATCAAAACGCTTTTATTGGGATAAGCGTTTGTGTCAAACAGGTGCTGACACTTTCTCTCAAAGGGAACAGGAAAAGGGGACAGTCCTTGTGTCCTAACTGTGCCTATTAGGACGTGAGCTACGCGCTTGACAGATGGCTACTTACAGAACCTGCCAGATGTACTTGTTTAAGCAGTGGTTGGACTTTTGTCTTATATCATCTCAAACTTCTAGCGAGGTCGTGCTGCATCCGGGTTCCCTTTGTTATCAGGTGACACCTCGTCCAATTTGTCCCACGGTGTCGCTGCGGTGACTTCTATGGCACTGAGCGTTAATTGAATGTTTATAGTGTTACTTCTCTCTGACGTGTTATCTTCGTGGACGGGATTTTCTCGTCTACCAAGTTCCTTCAGGCCAGAGGTCACATGTCACTTTGTCACGGGTCCCCAGGAGTACCAAACACAGGGGACACACAGGTGAGAAGAAAGATATGGAAAGGTTTGCAGTCACTTCGGCGTTAAGACTGGCTGGGGCGACGAATCACTGGCTTTTTAAATGAGCACTCTGTAACACAAACAGGGCAGTGTCAGGGCTAACGAGGAACTGGATCGAGCCTGGCACGGCGATATTCTGAAGACCAGCAATGTATGGTTTTGATGGTCAGTGCTTACACACGCGCGTGCAGGTGGATGCACACACTCACACGCCGATAGGGCCTTCACTGGAATGTTGGCGCAAATTCAGTTTGCAGAAGACTAGTTTTCATGCTCTTTCTATGCTTCTTGCGTCTTCCTTCTGAAAGCAGCTGGGACGTGGGACAGGTTCATACCAACCGTGGCGATGGCCACGGTGATGGCCACCCCTCCCCCCCCGAGCTGGCAGACGCGGCCGCCGCGCTGGGGCCGGCCATGTGGCGTCAGTCACGTGTCACGTGTCCGGCCGGGTTCGGTTTCTGGCTGCTGCTGCCACACAGGCTGCGGGACCGGGGCCTGCAGACCGGTCCGAGGAGCGTACCGAGCTGCCCGCGTGTTTGCCAGGCCGCCCCAGGCTGGCCCGCGCCCCCGGCGGCTCATGGCGTCCTTCGTCCCGGCCCGGCGGGCTGCTTGCGTGTTTGGGCTGCGGCCTGCGTCACCTCAGGCCACAGCACGTGTCCGGACAGGGGCCACGGTGTCGGCACCCACCCCCGGGGCTCGGTTCTCAGCCACAAAGTGACAGTCACCGTCAGCAGCTGTCCATTGGCTGGGGGACCAGCTGGGGTGGCGTCTCCAGGGACAGCAAGACGAACGTTTGCCTCTTGATTTTACTCCCTGTCATTGTGAAGACTTGCGGCTGGCGACATGGACACCTTGGCAGAGGTAAACCCGAGGACCTCAGGCTCTGGCTGGCGTCACACATCTCGTTGCTGTAGGCAGGGAGTGGGCGCGGTCCCGCACGTGGCCCACCCTGGGGACGCACCGGCCACAGCGACAGAGTCCCGAGCCCCCTCCATGAGGCCCGGGGCCCAGCCGCGCGGTCCGGCTGCCGGCTCGGCTTACGGGTTGCCCCGGAAAACTTCGCCACCAGTGCCACGTGTCAGAATGAGTCGCTTAAGACTGTGAACGGCCCGGAAGCAGCGCCGAGCCGGCGGCCGGCCATCTGTTCCCAGTGCCGGTCTGTGCTCCCGCGAGGCGCTGCTCCCGCTCCCCACCAGACGAGGCCACAGCCCCCGGCCCGGGCAGCTGGCTGTCCCAGCGGCACGAGTCCGCGTGTCAACAGCTGGCTCTGCCTGCCATGGGGCGGGGGCTCTGGGCCAGGTGGGAGGCGCGGCAGCAGCTGGCGAGGCCAGAGACCCCCCATCCCTGCCTCGCCCCCACCTGCAGACGGGAGGAGCAAACTGCCTTGCCGTTGCTGGCAACGGCCCGGGTGCAGCGGTGTGTGTGTGTGTGTGTGTGCGTGTGTGTCTGCGTGTCTCTGTGTGTGTGCGTGTGCCCATGTGTGTCTGTGTGTATGTCTGCGTGTGTCTGCGGAGAGTGTGTGTGTGTACACGTGTGTGTGTCTGTGTGTTAGGGGATGTGTGTGTGTCAGTGGTGTGCATGTGCATGTGTCTGTGTGTGTGCATGTCAGTGAAGTGTCAGTAGTGTGTGTGCGTGTGTCTGTGTGTGTGCATGTGTGCATGTCAGTGAAGTGTCAGTAGTGTGTGTGTGCGTGTGTGTGTGTGTGCATGTGTGCATGTCAGTGAAGTGTCAGTGTGTGTGTGCGTGTCAGCGGGGCGTGTGTGTATCAGTGGCGTATGTGTACATGTGTGCACGCGCGTGTGTGTGACCCATTCCTGACCTGGGCCGAGACGCACCTGCCAGCCCGGGAGAGGGTGCTGGGCGTCGGGGTCCCTCGAGAGCCTGGCCGCAGGCTGGCACAGGGCGCCGGTCCACAGCTGCCCCTCACGCAGGACACGGTCAGGCCGTGGGCCGACCGACAGCGGAATGAAGCAGCCAGAGACTCTGTGTGGCTTTAAAACACTGGACCTCGGGGTCCAACCACCTGCCCCTTGACCGCACTGTCATATGTGATATATGATATAGGACACAGACCATTACAACATAATACATCACATTTCACATAATATTCAATACCTCGTCTAATACATACCATGCATTGTGATATTTAACATATACAATGTATTACATAATGTCCATTACACAATCGGTAACATCAACTGTAACGCGCTGCCTGTGCGCTGTACCTTCGGCAGTGTTTACTCCAGCTCTCTGGCCTCATTTTGGTCTGGACAGCTTTCCTGTATTTTGGTTGGGAATCATGTCTGGCCACTGGTTATGGCTACTGTTTTTTTCAGAATCTGGTTACACGAAGTCACTGTGGGGTCTCGACACCGGGTTGCGCGCGTGCGCAGGTTCGACAGGCCGTGTCCCGTGCTGGAGAGCACAGCCTTGGGACACCCCGAGCGCCGGAGCCGCTGGCCATGCTGACCTCACACGGCAGCGGCTGTAATTTCGTCCCCTCTCGCTCGCTGATCAGATACGGTGGCGCTGCCGGCGGCCTGAGCACACGCCCCTCCCGCCGAGTTTGACAGAGTGCTGTCATTTCCTGCTTGGGGGCAGTCCAATTTCCTGTGCCCCGTCTCGGAGTCCGCGCGGGCACCCCGGGGTACACCCTCCCGGCGCCCTGAGTGTGGTGTGAACTCTGAAGATGGCTGATGAAGGAGGTGATGGAATCCACTCTCTGCGTCCCACACTCGAGCTCCGAACGGTCACTCGTCTCTCTGCTCATCAAGCGTATGTTGCTGGAAGCGAGACGTCTGATCCAAAACTCCCCCGCCGGGCCGGGCTGCCGGGGCCAGCGGGCGGTGTGGCCGACGAGCAGGTTCTGGGGGTCCCGGGGCGTGTGCAGTGGGGGCCTCAGGAGCGTGTGTGCAGCCGAAGCCTCCCAAGTGTGGCTGTGTGCACTGCGTGTGCCCTCGGCAGCCCAGACCGCAGCCTCACGGGGGGCTCCTCCTGTGTCCAGTGACGAGACCAGCAGCCTCTGCACCGCAGCCAGTCGGGCCTGATGAGCCGTGGCCTCTCCCTGAGGAACGGGCATTTTCTGTGAAATGGCAGGGGACACCCCAAGACAGGCCCAGAGCCGCCTCGGAAATGCCTGGCAGGTGTGTCACAGGAGACTCACCAGTCACCCACACGCCACACCTCCCCTCCCCAGGAAGGACCAAGGGCCCAGACTTTCGTCTGACGTGTTTCTGTCTTCACCAGAGTGAAGCAGGTACTTTCGTGCGGCCCGTGTCCCTAAAAGCGATGGGCACTTGTTGGCATCTCAGCGCTCACAACCAGCTGTCAGCAACTCGGTAGGTCTCTGTCTGGCTCCTTGGGCGGTTAAATTACTCTGAACTTCACCATAACTGTGCACAGCAGAAATTCCCGTTTCCTGGGTAATGGTGTAGGGGACCCACAAAGCAAAAACGTGATTCCAAAGGTGAGGTGTTAACACAGATACGATAAGAATTAATGTCTCATTGGAAGGCATTGTTCCAATCACCCCTTGGAAGATTTCCAACTGCGAAGTCACGTTGCACACTCACGATGACCCAACGAGGACGGAGCGTGCAGAGGGGACACACAGAGGACGTAAGGGGAAGATTTACGTGTTGAGAGAGAGAGAACCGGCTCGTGGAGGAGAGCCCCGCCCGGGAGCCGCCACCCCCCCGACGTCAGCGGGGCGTGCATCGTTTTGATGACAAAAAAAACCCTTTTTTTCCTTTAACTTTGAAGGCGAGTTTTTCGTTTTACTATCCCAGCAGAAAAAAAAGGCCGTGGCGGGCGGCTCTCATTGTGGATGTGACTCGTACAGCGAGGGTTTGCAAGAGCCATCCATCGTGACTCCCAGGGCCCCGTGTGCTGCTCTGAACCAGTTACGGGAGAACGTCCTGTGGCCACAAGGCATCCTGCCCGGTCCCTGAGCTGACGGAGGCCGGGATCCCGTCCATGCCACCGTGGAGGTGGCCCCCGTCCACGGGCCGGTCCCCGCGCCGCTGCGGAGGTGGCCTCTGTTGACGGGCTGGTCCCCGTGCTTGGCAGGGCGCAGCTCAGTGGAGCGGGCGCATTGGGAGATGTGGACGGCAAAGCCTTACGTGGTTCCCGGGCTGGGAACCTCCAGGGAGACCGCGGCCCTGTGGGGCTGCTGGCAGGGACGTGTCACCCACTGCAGAGGTTCCAGGGGCTGCAGGTCTGTGGACGGTCAGTCCTGAGACCCTTCTGTCACCGGCCACCTTGGTTACAGCCCACGGCAGATCAGCACGGTGTGCACCTGGCCCCATTGTGCCGTCTGCCGCCCGGCCCCTCCCTGCCTGAGTCCCACCCCCACTTCTGAGCCGGCGTCAGGGCTGGGAGGGTGCACGGCGGCCTCAGGAGGCCAGGAGGGCGGGCGCCGCTGTCTTCACCCAAAGCGCTGGGCCTGCCCGCGCAGGCGGGCGGCCCCTCCGCCAGCGAGATGCCCCGACGCCCAGGCGGGCAGGGAGCGTGCGCGGGGTCCTCCACCCCTGCCAAGGCGGGCAGGGCCGGCCCCCACGTCCCTCCTGGCACGAGGCTGTCCGTGTCTCCGGGTCGGCAGGTCTCTGCCTCCCTTTTCAAGTTATTTTGTTTTGAGTCACTGCTTGCTTCTTAGCGTGACTCTGTTTACTGCAGAGATGGCCAGTTCTGACCACGTCAGACACTCAGGCGTCCGGGAGTGATGCTCAGTCCGCAGGAGGCCCTGGAGACCCCGGGAGCTGGGCGCCGGCCAGCGGGCCCCCAGACGCCCGCCGACAGTGACCGGCACACGTGAGGATGCCTGGTGGCCCTGTGGGGGGAGGGCTCACCCAGTGACATGCGGCTCTGGCGAGGTGGACACACCCGCAAACGCAAGGGACAGACCGGAACGTGCAGCTTCGAGGGACTCACCCTCAGCCCGTCGGGGCGGCTGCTTTTCACTCGTCACTGCACCAGTGACAACCTTCTCTTTCTTTCACGTGAATGGCTCATAACGTTGAGATTTCCTGGACACAGGAAACGCTGAAATCTTCTCTAAGTTCAATGGGTCCGCTGTTATTTTCTTGCTGGGCGATGGGAGGTGGGCGTTCGGGGGCATTCCAGCAGAAGTGTGGGAAAATCACGACCTCAGACTGAAGGGCGGTCACCAAAAAGCGCCTTTTCCTTCGCGAGACACGCACTGGGTCCCCCTCCCGCACCCGCCTGGCGCTGGTTCGAGCGGGCGCACGGGAGGCGCCCGGGAAGGGCTGGCGCATCCGCCCGCGGGGTGCAAGCGGGGGAGCGTGGGTCGGGGAGCGGGGATCGGGGAGCGGGCGCCGTCCCCCCGCGTCTCCGCAGTGCTGGCCGCCGGTGCTTTCGGCTTCGCCAGCCTGCTGAGCGGCTGCTGGGGTCTGAACACGGCGGCTCCCGGCGGCCTCACCACCGTATTTCTTACAGCTTTTGTTTTTAGCATTGGAACCTTTAACGTACTGCTCCAGAATTCACCACGCTGTGCCATGTAGTCAGTCTGGCCACTCGACAAGGTGAGAAGCACTGCTTTTACCCTCTTTGTCACTAAGGACAGAGAATCTTTCTTACATTGGTCCTTGAATAAATGAATGGATTAGGAATTCAATAAACCACTTAAAATATAAACCAATTACTTCATTCTATCAATTGTGCTGTCCTTTTCCAAATTTCCTAAACACAAGCTTTAGGTCGCCTTCCTTCCGCGACAGAGACGCCCTAGCTCTCTTTGCTACAATCGACTTTGAGTTTTGACGCCTCTTTGGCAGGCCCCTGACTGTCTGTCTCTTGAACGCTCAGCCCCGGGCCACTGGACACGCCGCGTCTGGCCTTGGCCTCGCCCACCCGCCCCGTGAGTCGGCGCCTCGAACGGGCCTCAGTGAGTATCTGGTGGAGGAATGAAACCAAAGTTCATTTTTTCACCATCAGACTGGATTTTTGTTTTGTTTTATTTTGTTTTCCCTTTTGAGTCCACAGGAAGAAAGAGAATAAAAGGCAATATCTATAGCCAAAACATAGCGGACTCATTTACCAGGTGGCGTAGACATAGAAGAATACTACCGTGTCTGATGCTATAGGACAACGTGAGAAGCTAAAGGTATTGGAGACCTTTTGACTGTCTTTAAAAATACCGTGAGCTGCTGTCGTTTTCCCAAGTGCCATCGGTTGATGTTGTGGAAATACTGGGACACCGGGAGCCCCTCGTCCAAACGGGGGGAAGACTGGGGGCGGCCGCCAGCACCCCGGGACCCTGCCGTGTCGGCAGGACGTCGGCGCCGATGTTCTTTATCCAGGAGGCATGGTAAAGGGCCCTTTCTCTAGCACTGGCCTTGCTTGCCCTGAAGGTCACGTATGACTGCATCGGCCATGCCGGTGTGTACCCGCGTGTGTTGACAGCGTGTGGGGTTGACGACTGACGTTGGTGTGACACCCAATAGTTGCCAACGGCTCCTAAGCACGTGGCTCTGGGCTGGCCTCGGCGGGACACGCTCGCTCCCCCCGCGGAGGGTCATGCAGCTGAGACTCAGAGGTCACCGGGGTGTGGGCGGCCACGCTGCAGCCACCGGCACATTCTAGATGTCTAGCGCCGGGCGCAGCCAAGCCCACACACAACGTACCTGAACCCCTAACATCTGCGGGTGTGCTCCCTAACATTTCATTTGGCGTTTTTCACTGAGCTGGAGAAAAGCTGCTTTGATAGCAAAGATTACAGCTAACGTTGCGTTTTTATTCCCCATTTCTCACAGACTCGAGCTCATTCTTGGATTTTTAAGCAATTGATTCAAGACCAAAATCCGGCAGGAATGTCTTACAGGCAGGTGTCTGGCTCCTGCTGGTACCGGTGACCCCGGGCGACCCCTTAATGAGAAATCGTGGAGGGGTAGACAGCTGCACAGCAGGGGACCTGGGCCTTGCGCCACCCCCCTTCCCTGTGCCCCACTTGCCTGCTACACCGGAGGAGACCGAGGCCGTGGAGGGAGGGGTCTTTTCGGGGTCACACGCCCGGCGAGCGGGTCGCCCCGCGTCGCTGCTGCCGCGTCCTTTTCTCTTCCGTGTCCTGTGTTGCTTCTCCTTGGGGGATGAGGACGTCGAACTCCGGCGGCACGTTTGCCCGTTAAGGACCGATCTTGGACCGGACAGTTACATAAAGTAAGAGCTTTGCGGGGATAACGTGACCGTGACGCACACGAACCCCGAGTGCGGAGCTCACCGCGCCCCTCAAGCGACCAGGAGGTGGAGGTGTGCCGGAAGCAGACGCGCCCCGGGCCGCCCGCTGCGACGCGGCGGCACCGCTACACGCAGGGGCCCCGAGGCCACCGTCCGGGCGCCGCTGTCCCCGCCCTCGGGCGCCTGGGCCGCCAGGCGAGCGACGAGCTCCCGGCCCCCGCCCGGCGGACGCACGCGGACGCACGCGGACGCACGCGGACGCACGCGGACGCACGCGGACGCACGCGGACGCACGCGGACGCACGCGGACGCACGCGGACGCACGCGGACGCGGCGCAGGTCCACCGCGTCGCTTTGCGCAGGGACCCGGGGTGCGGTGCCCCGGGTGGCGTCTTGTTTCCTGAGCTTTGTTAAATCTTTTAATTAAAGCATGTTAACAAATCCAAAGAAAAATAAATGGCGATGTTTGCGAGGAAATTAAATCGAGGCGCTAAGCCCATTTATAATTATTGTATTTCAATTAGGCCGTAACAGGGCTGGGCGGACAGAAAGGCGAAAAGCAGCAACGCGGACGCGGGGGTTCACAAACAGTGCAGAGACCCGGTGGAGGGGGGCGCTGGACAGCACGCTGCAAAATGGCCCTGTCCTCGGCCGCGCCCTCCTGTCAATCACGGCGGGAAATCATCAGTTCTGTGTCCTCAGCCAAACCCGCCCCAGGCCTCTAGCAAAGCCCTTACTTCCTCTTCAACAAATGCACGAAATTCCCTTGAAGAAAGATGTGACATCAATGTGCCATAACATTTTAATTTATTATTTTAAAATTAAAATACAATTAAACTTTTGAAAGAGCCAGAATTAAATTTAAATCCTCTCTCTGTTTCGGTGCTCAAATATCTAATTTTCACTGAGACAGAGGAAAGTATAAATCATCAGTTTGCATTCGATCGGTATTTACCTCACTGTTTTAAAAAATAGTTGTGTACATATTTAGTTTTTGTATTCTAAAAAGTAAAAAGGAAATCACCAAAAGCACTCTCTTTGTGTTTAAATCCTCGGTGCCAGGTGGCAGAGGGCTGTGTGGCTGCGGCTCTGGGCAGCGGTCCCCCTGTAGGGCCTGGCACAGTGACAAGGCCTCCTCAAGCCTTGTCCTGCAGGACAGGCTCCTGGGTGGGCAGCCTGCTCTGCCCCTCCCTCCAACCCCCCTGGAGAGGCGCTGCCTCCTCGGTGCCGTGGTCCTGGAGTCTGTGACATTGTGGCAATCTGAAACACCGTCCCACGGTTCAGGGACACTGAACAGGAGCTCCTGTCGGGCAGAGCCCAGACCAGGGACGGGACCCGTGCACCCGAGGCTTCGCGGTGGGCACCGCTCTGCCAGGACCCCGGCTGGCTTGCGTCGTCTTTGCCAGAGCAGAAGCCAGTCGTGCTGAGCTGTGTTCACAGCACCTGTGGGCGGCGAACGGCCACCACTGGTCCCTGCTCCCGGGGAGGGGCAGGGCGTGGGGACGGGTGACTTCGCACAGCAGAATCCAACACCGAGATAGAGGTGAGCACGGGATTCTGCGACTTAAAAAGTCCTTTCACTAGGAGTTAATTTTGATTCTATTTCATAATAGTGTGTGTGCACATCGGTTAGAAACTAAACGCTCACCCGCGCCCGAGCACTGTGGATGTGGCTCTCCGCTTGCCGTAATTAGGGGCCAGCTGTCACCTTGCAGTGAGTGGAGCGAGGGTGCCGGCCCCGTACCTTCCAGGCGCTCCTCGGGGGCTCGGACATGTTGGGGTCCACAGAGCCCCAACAGGGTGGCGCCAGCATCCAAGCCTCTGTCCTGACACGGCCATCGGCCCCAGGCCTGACTGTCCCCGCAGAGGTCTCCCGGGCCTCTGCAGAGTGCTGGCACTTTGAAGAACTGTCTCAGCGTGGGGCCGCGGGCGGGGGCCGGCGCGGGCCGGAACCGCTCCCCGGGCGCAGGCTGGGCCGGGCCCTGCCACGGGCGCCTGCCGGCAGCCATGCCCTCCCCTGCGCCGCTGTTCACAGCCTGTCATCGCGACAGCAGGTGAGCTGCCGCTGCCTGCCTGTAAATTATGAATATGTAAATAATTGGATATCCACACCTAAAATTAGACAATAATAAGATTCTTCTGTCGCCCAGGGAACCGGACCAGAAAAAAGGGGGGTAGAGAGAGAAAAGGAAGCGAGAGCAGAAGTGACACCTCGTGCATCCACGCAGGGCCGCCCAGGTGTCCCGACTGCACGCACCCGCTCCGGACCCGGCAGGCTGGAGACTCGTGCTCCTGGCAGCCTGCCCTTGGGCTGGGCAGGTGCGGGGGGGGGGGCCTCTGCGGCCTCCCCTCTAGGAATGCTGGGATTCTGGGCTTCATCTGGGGCTGTGGGCGACCCGTGATTGAAAGCCAGTGGCTTTGCTCACTAAGGGTGACAGCCTGGCTCTTACTGACCCTGGTCCTGCAATGGCAAGGGACAGTGGTGCTGCTCAGACACCAGCCTCAGGCGCTTGGCCTGTTAGCCGTGTCCTCCCCCTGGCTGCCGGTGTGGCGTCTCCCCACGCCCCTGCCTCTCGTCACTAGCTGGTTGGCAGGGCTCAAAGACATTTTCTAGTGCCGTTTGTTCTATGTCTTACTGTTTTCTGGATATAAACTATGTATTCTCACATGAAATATAAAGGCTTCAACATCCATAGCAAGTTTGGTCCATCCATAGCACGGATCAGCCCGCAGCGTTAAACCTCTGTTGGGAAAACAGTATCTGTGTGAATGCATGTGTGAGCATGCACGTGTGAGTGTGCATGTGTGTGAGTATGCACGTGTGAGCATGCACGTGAGTATGCATGTACGTGATACATGCTCGTGTGAATGGGTGTGTGTGCATGCGTGCGAATGTGCATGTGCGAATGTGCATGCATGTGGTGCATGTGTGTGGATGGGTGTGTGTTTGCATGTGTGAGTGTGCACGTGTGAGCGTGTAGGCATGTGGTGCACGCGTGCTTGTGTGGATGGGTGTGTGCGTGTGTGTGCATGCGCGTGTGTGCATGTGTGCCTGTCCGTGTGTGAACGAGGTTTGTGTTCGCACTGCCCTTGGTTTTGAGCCTGTCCCCTTGTTCCGGCTGTGTGACATTCAGAGAGCCGCCCCAGCCCCGCAGTGCCTGGTGGCAGGCGGTGGGGACAGGCTGCGAGCAGCGTGCGGGGCCGGCCCGGCACGGGAGGGGCTCGGAGCAGCAGGTGCTGCGTCCGCGCCTGCGCCCCGACGGCCCGCACCCCGCCCCCCTGCTCTGGCCCGAAGCAGTTGACATTTAGCCCAGCCAGATAATCGAGGCGAAGCATTTGCGCCGCCGTTCACCGCGACCTCTGCCCCGCGCTCTTTTCAGATTAGCTTCTGAAAACGGAGAGAGCCGGGCGGGCGCGGCGGGGGGCGGCAGGACGCGGCAGCCTATTACTGCGCCCTGCCCTGCGGTCGCGGGCGCGCCACGATTAAGGGGCCGGCATTAAGAGCAGGCCGCCGAGGCGCCGGGCCGGCAGGTCGCCGGGCAGCAGAGGTTAATGGACTGACTATTACCCGCGCGGCGGCGGCGCTGCAGGCCCGACCCGCTCTCGGTGGGGACTGAATGAGGGCCGCTGGGTGCGACCCTCAGGGCCGCCGGCCTCCTGGTTTTCAAGGAAAGTCGCAGGAAACCGTCCCCACCTCCAAGCCCCACGCGAGGGGCCTGAGGGCACGCAGGGGGCAGGGGCCCGGCCCTCGCTCAGGAGCCCGCTGGTCTCCTTTGCCCGCAGACGCAGGGGAGGCGGGTGCAACACGAACCCCCATGGGAAAGGGTCCAGGACGACGCAGGAGGGAGCGGGGTTTGGAGGAGAAACGGAGCAGCCGTGAGGGCGCGGAGCACCCGCTGGGGACGGCCGAGGACCCCGCTGCCACCTGCGTGTCAGACGCGTCGGCCCGCGCGGCCGCCCACAGCCGAGCAGGGCCCCGCCGAGGCGCCCGGAAAACCCGGGACAGGTGCGGCCCTGCTGCGCGGGCGCTTACCGCTTACAGCCGGGCGAGTCGCGCAGGGGCCGCCGCGCCGGGCGCCGCCCAGCTCAGCCTCCGGTGCCAGGCGGCGGCCGGGACCCGGGACGGCACAGCCAGCCGCCCGCGCTCAGTGTGGCGGGCCGGGGACCCAGGTCCTGCCACACCAACGGTGATTCAGTTTACTTCTATTTTGGCCTTTTCAAGCAAAATGCCTATTTTCATTCTGGTGACAGTGCCCTGTAGTGCCAGCCCTGGAATTCTGTTTCTGTCGCGGGAGCTTAAATTTGCCGACCTAAACGTTCGCAGGACAGGTAAATGGCCACAGATCAGATCGGCTGACCCTTTTATCCAGCATGAAGCTCCGCTCTCCAGCTCTTCGGCCAGACAAGTACCTGTGGAACTGCAGACGCCACTCAGTTCGCTGGGGCCGCGGGGGTCTGGCCGCGGGGGTCTGACCACGGTGGCGGACCGTCGGTGTGTGACCCCACGTGCTCTGAAGGGCACCATGCCCGT
Source organism: Eidolon dupreanum (assembly GCA_028627145.1). NCBI lineage: Eukaryota > Metazoa > Chordata > Mammalia > Chiroptera > Pteropodidae > Eidolon > Eidolon dupreanum. Next base: position 100,843,066 of record CM053501.1, read on the forward strand.
CCTCGCTCATCCGTCTGCATCACCTCTCCCCGCTCCCTTGCCACGTGCATGAGGACGCAGTAGTAATAATTCCCGCCTTCCCGGGTACCCGGCTGGGCTGCACTCGGGGGGCAGAATAATAGTTTCCACCGACCTGAGTACTCGGCTGGGCTACACTTTGGCCCGCGTGTTTAACACACATTAATTCACTGACAAAGCACATCGACATGACAATGAAATAACTAAATCTAAAGATTCGATCTACTCCCAAGATATGAGATCCTTCTTCATCGCCTGGCTGGTCCGGAGGGAGCAGGAGTGGAGGAGGGAGGCGGGAGGGGTGGGCAGCTGGCACCTCTCAGAGTTAAACTGATTTTCAGCCGGCCCTTCTTCAAGATATGTCAGTTCACTGGGAAGTCACACTTTGGTGAGGCTTGGAAATTGTGTCATAGCTGAAGCGCCACAGATTGCAGAGAGCGGCCGCTCCTAAGCCTTTGAGACGTGGCGAGCTCTTTGGCGATGGTCGCTGTGTGCCCCATGAAAGTCGGTCAGGCGCCGGCTCTGCCCCAGGGGCTGTGTGTGAGGAGAGGTGCCTGCAGGCAGCCCGCCGGGATTGCCTCGTCTCCGGACACACAGAGGAAATGACTGAGGACCGATCGGCACTCGGCAGCTGAACCTGCCCATCGTCTTAGAAAGGATGAGCTGGCGACACTAGGGAGGCTTTGCTCGCTATGTAATTAAGAGAGAAAGGATTTCAGAGGAGGCTGGGCTTCGAGCTTCCTTTGTAATTTTCGCTGACCAATCTAATGATGCGGGTAATTGCAACTGTATTTCGGAAATCAGGGACAGCGTCACAAAATAAATTAAGATCCAACCAAGTGGGCTTCTGAAAAATATGTCGGGGGGGAATTAGAAGCAACGACGATGGCGTTTCAGCGTAAAAAATGCAGTGAGCACTGCTGCCCGTTAGTGCACTTGACTTGCACCTGTGAACGCCCACCTGGGCGCCAGCCGTCTCCCCTCCGGCCCGTGCGTCCGAGAGGCTGGTGGGCCCCTCTCTCATACCGGCCGACATACATTTGCATCCACATTGTCATCCAGTGCTGACGGCAATAACGAAAATTGTCCTCCTCGCAGAGGTGAATGTGAAAATAGTTTTAGTTTTTAGTCCAACAATGCTCAAGGCCTGTATCTCTCCGGCTACATTTATTTCAAGGTACTTAAAACTGACTTTTACGAGGTTATTTAGGCAGTGATTATTTTTGTTGAGAAATGTGTCCTTTATCCCTCTCATTCATCCTCTGCTAAGATATTTCTGTTTGTCAGAATGCCACCGTTTCTGATAAATGACTGACGACGGACTGCTACACTTTATTAAAAAGTAATAACAATTTTTGTACGCACCCTTCACATTATGGGGGGGCCATGAATCACAGGGCGCTGCCTGTCCGGGGCTGATAAATGCGCCGTTTACCAGCTGAGGAGTTATTTAGGACTGGCTATTAATTTAAATCACATTTATCTTCCCCGGATGGGGGAAGCGGCTGTGATAGGACGAGGATGACCAATGGTGCGGCTAAGAGCACGTTATTTATTACCACCGCCTCCGCGGGGCTGCACAATATGTTAAAAAAAAAACGGTGCCAATTACCGCGGTTAATCTCGTCAGGGCAATAACAAATTCCTTCCCAGCGCAAGGCAATTTTTATGCTTGCACTTTTTCTCTTCCAGACACAGACTTGCTTATAATTCTCCATCATTAAACTCAATTTTCTCATTCTCTTCTGAGTGCTCATGGGAAATTTTCACTTCTCTCCGCTTCACCTTTGTTCTGAGACCAGCCATTTTTATGCATTATCTGAAGGAAGGTGTGTTCTTTGGCGCCCTTAATGAATATGTGTTGATAATATGGAGAGGTGATGTGTATCGCGAATCAGATTGGCCATATTTTACTATTAAACGTTTCCTCATTAATAATAACGCCTCTTGCCTAGCTTTTCAATTCACCGAGTTCTTAATATGCAAAATAACAATTGGGAATAACCGATCATTAGCATTTTTTGGCCAATTAACTTCACTTTGATTGATCTACCATGGAAGATTAAAATATTTCTAATAAAATGCATCCCAGGCACGAATTAAATCCGAACGCGAGCGATTCGACTCGCTGTTAGGAGCTCGAGGCACGGCGCTCACCACTGTCGGGGGCGAGCGTCCCCGGACGGGGACACTCAGTGCAGCCGCTCCGCAGGTCCCCGTCCAGCTGTGTGGCACTTGCGTCCCAGCTGCCGCCCCAGAGCACGTGTCGCACCGCCCGGTGGAGCGGCGACACCCCACATGATTACTGGCACATCGCATCCCAGACGGGGCGGAATAAATCCAAGTTCGACAGAATCGAAATTCAGATTCAAGTAAAGCGAACACGCGTGCGTGAGGGGCCCCGCGTGTGCGGCGATGATCGTCAGGTGGCCGACACATTCAACGCTCTGTCCATCCCCGCCGAAGCAGCTGTGCCTGAGCGGTGTCCGGGGCGGGGTGGGGGGTTGCTACACCGGGCCAGCCACACACGGGACCGTCACGCGAAGTAGCAGGAGGCGGACACGGAGAACGATGGCCACACGAGCCCGCTCACGTGACGTGTCTGCCGCAGGCGCATGCGTAGAGCAGAGGTTTCCAGGCGCGGCGAGGGGGGCGTAAGGTTTACCTTTGCGACGACGATTACCCATTTTGAATGTATGTAAATCATTTAATTATACACTTGAAAATGATCAAATTGATCAGCTGTATATGTGCATTTTACTACAATAAAAAATAAAATAAAACCAACCCCCTACAAATCAGAAAAATGCACTAGAAAAGCCGTGTGGTTCCCAGCAGCCCCTCTGTGCCCCCTCCCCCACGCAGAGCTGCGGGCCTCTGGGCGCGGGGCGCGGGCGCTGCGGGACCCCTGCCCAGCCTCTGCGGGCGGCTGGCTGGCTCCCTCCTCGCAGGTGCTCCATTATTCATCAGGGCAGCGACCCCGCCGGCACTGTGCCACCAGCAGCAGAATCCACTCTGAAAGGTCACCATCACAAGGATCTCAGCCAAGGGGAGTGAGAGCAAATACAAACACACCTTTTTAATTTTGGCTGAATTGATTAGAGAACAATTGGAGGATGTCGCAGGTCAGGGGCGCGAGTCGGCAGGTCATCAGGAGAAAGGGGCTGGGGGCACAGGGTGAGCCCGGCCGCCTTACCCCTCCATGCCCTCGCCTTTGTCCTCACAAATGAAAAGGTCCCCGCCTGGCCCCGGGCTTTGAGAGGAAGCTGCACACAGCTCAGGCCGCCCCGAGGCCAGGCAGGCTGGACATGGCGCTGTCCCGCGGTGAGGGCGAGGCGGCCCAGCGCCCAGCCGTCCACCTGAGACCGGAGCTGCCAGGCCTGCCAGGGACGCTCACCGGCCCCCAGGCCCCGGGCACCGGGGGCCACTCAGGCCCATAGGGAGGTGGAGAGGCCACCGCGCCCGGAGGACCATGCTCAGCACACAGCAGCGTCCTGTCTGCAGCACGGCCACAGCCTGAGCCCAAACGGGTGGCCCTGCAGGACAGCGGGTGCTCGGGGCCTGCAGCCCCTCCCGGGGGTGGTGGGTGCCCTGCGGTGGGCTCCCGCTGATGTCCTCCAACTTCACAGGTGGAGGGCCACATCGACACGCAGCCCATCGACACTCCGCCTAAAGCTCAGGAAGGGAAACGAATGCAGAGCCGCAGACAGCCACGTCGGGTATTCAGACGTGAACATACATTCGGCCTGAGCAGAATCACGTGTGCACGTAGGCAGGCATGTGTGACAGCTCTGCCGATGACAACTGGCGGCGATCAAACCCCATGGACGCCCAGGGCGCCCGGCCGAGGCCCTGTGCTCTGGTCAGCCCTGCGGCCTCGGTGCAGCTCTGCGGGGCCTCGCCCCCCCTTCCCTCCCCCCCTTCCCTCGCCCCCCGCAGCCCGGCCTGGGGCGCGGTGGCGGGACGTGCCCAGCGTCAACTGCTCACGCAGCACCTTGCCCGGGGCCTTCCGGGAGCAGCAGGCGGGGCGCACAGAGCACCCTGACGTGCCGCAGCCAGCGCAGCTGCGGGGAGGGGCCGGGGGCCGGGGGCCGGGGGCGGGCACAGGGGCGTCACAGCCCAGCGGCTCCGGGAGGGGGCCTCCGCTGGCCGAGGCGGTCAGCAGCCCACAGCTGACTCCTGCCGCCCTCTCCATTCAGGAGAAAGTTCTAGAATGCGAGCCAGTGTGCGTAGCGTTTTGCCTTGCCAACCTTCAGTCTGCTCTACCTCAGGCAGAGGGAAGCCGCCTCACAGTCCCATCAGCAGGCGCTGGGAACAGACCAGGCACAGCCGCTAATAGACCATCACCTGAGCCACCTTGCCACCGCTGGGGGTCTCGTGTCCCCGGTGAGGCTGAGCTGGTCTCCCGGCCCCTCGTCCGGGGGCGCCCACAGCAGAGCTGAGAACGTGGGCGTTGGAGCCTCATCGTCACCAAGGAGAACACGCGGCAGCTTATGGCAAACGCCTGTGCCGGCGCTTTGAAGCGAGAGGCCGTGCCCATCGGACAGGACTTCAAACGCGAGCCTCCGGGTCTGGGGTCCGGACCCCAGGGCACGCGCGCGTTCCCCGGGCCCTCAGTGGAAGGAAGAGGGGCCATCGGCGACTTAGCGGGCAGCGGGCGGTCAGCCCCGGCGTCCGCTGGCCGGCTGGGCACCCGCGGGCGCTTTGCGCCGGGCTGACCACGGGGGCGCAGTCTGGCTGGCTGCAGCGGGGACAGAGCAGCCGCCCCTGTCCGGCCGGCCTCGGCTCCCTCACGCCGACTTCCTGTCCCACGCTGCCGAGCCCACGGGCGCGGCCCGTCACAGCTGTCGTTTCTCCGAGTCGTCCCGGGTCCGCTCCCGGGAACTGCGTAACTGCCCCTCCTACTTCTCGTTTTCCTTCGTGCACTCCTGGGCGGTTGCCTGTGCCGAAGGCCTGCTCTGTAGTCCCCGAGCGCGGTCCCTGTCGGGCACGTAAGTGCCACCCGGGTCTACGACTTCCCTCGGCCCTGGTCGTGGCGTTTTACTCGGCTGAAGCCTTTCGGGCCAACGCGGCAAAATGTTTCCACCTTTTTTCTTTACCGCTTTACGTCCTTCTTCCCGCTTTTGCGTCTTTTTAAAGAAATGATTCCTGACCCTCGTATCAGGTATGCAGCCACCCACCCCATCTTCAGAAGGCTTCAGACACCGCCTGTCGCGCCGAGCCTCGGCGGCCTGGCTGCCCGCACAGTGCAGGTGGGACGGAGTTTTACCGCGTGCGGATCACCGGCCCCTGAACCGCGGCGCATCCACCCGCTCGGCCGCGCTCCAGATCTGCTCGCCCCCGCCCGGCTCTTACGGAACGTGTCACGCACCTGCTGGATGGCTTTGGAGATTCGTCTCCCCGGAAGAGGCGACAGAGTCTGAACTGCAGCCGTGTCAAACTCACGTGGGGACCGGAAGAGGGACGGGTCTGCCGCGGCAGGCGTTCCTGTCCAGGAAACATGCGTCGCGGTGCCGGGGGCTTCCTGCGCCGGCGTAAGACGCGTCACTCCTCCGCGGAGGTGCGGCCTCCGGTTCTTTCCTCCCGACTCTGAGCTGCTACACTGACTTGCGGCACCAACACGTGTGTTGGGCGCGGAGGGACCGCCTTGTCCCCGTTTCCTGGGACACCCCAGCTTTAATGCTGAAACCAGCATCCCAGGAGACCTCTGGGTCCTGAGAACATGGGGCTTGGTCAGCCCAGGGCTTCCAGGACCAGGCGCTGCCATTCGTGGTGACGACAGGATTCCGGTAGTCAGGCTTGCAGCGACTGAGACTCGTGGTGATGAGGTATTCCCTGAGCTCGCCCATGGGTGACACACACGAGGACACTCATCCCACATCGGACAGGGCACACGACTTGCCCCAGCCTCAGCTGTGGAAGTTAGAGGTACCGATTTATATAAACTGAATCATAATTTAATCCCAACTATGGTGTCGCCGTTTAAAGAAATTCTATATTTCATGTGTTGATAAAACAAAGGTCTCTTACTCCTTAACAGTTTTCAAATTTAACTTGCATCAGATTTTCTCAAATTGGTCTAGTCCTTAGACTACTAGACACACTAAAAATCTGTAATCATTGCTCACACATCGGCTGGCAGTATAAACCATCAACCAGGCAGTAACACCAAATTAGTGTAGTTAAATCTTATGTTTTATAAGTTAAAATATAATAACCGTAGGAACGCTATAAAGAACTCGTAATAGAGTAGTTAAGGAGATGAACTATTCTAAATGGGAAGTAAATTGCTCTGGATGACAAGGATTATGAGTTCTGGGGCCTGCACAGGCATCTTCACAGCTGTAGCCCGGGACCCAGGCGTGCTTGGCACACGATCCGTGCTCAGTAGGCCCTCGCTGAATATTTTTAATAACCGGCACTCATTTCTAATCAATGTGTTATCGCTTGACTAATACGATTTTCTGAGAAACAAATACACTCAAACTACTTTTGAATACTGCCTTTAGGAACCTACGTCAGGGACGTTGTCTGGTACAAGCCACCCTAGAGGGAGCATCTTGTCACCTGACCACGGAACCTTCACGCGATTGGTCCGGTGAGCCTGGCCGACGTGGGACCCCGTTCAGAACTGCAGCTCGGCACGTTTCCGGCGTCCTCCAGGTGCGCTCGGTGGCATTTGCAGGTGAGTGAACATCAGAGTGGGGACGGCGTACGGGGGCGTACTTCCTGTGACACTTGGATGGCTAAAGGCATCCCTGAGCGAGTTCTTCTCCAGAATCAAAAAAGCACTTTTCCACAAACAGACAGTTTCTCACTCACAAGAGGAAAACAAGAGGCCAATATTGGATTGTCAAGAAATCCAGGTTAAAAAAGAAAAAAAAAGGACTTGCTTTTTTGGTCTCATGAGGAATTGAGACAGGAAGTAAAGCAGAGTGCCACGTCCAGGTGAAACACGTGAGGCTCGGGAAGCCCAGGGCCAGCTGTCTGTCCTTGGGTATGTCTCAGCTTCCTTTCACTGGTGACAGAGAGAGCACAGCTCGTGTCCTGGGGTTTGGACACGGGGGTACGGTGCCCTTGGTGGAGACTGAGGTCACATCAGTCCCCTTGCACCTTGTCGAGTGGGTGTAGGTTGCCTCGTAGGGTAGGTGGGCATAGGGCGCCTCAGGGATGCCTTTAGCCATCCAAGTGTCACAGGAAGTACGTCCCCGTACGCCGTCCCCACTCTGATGTTCACTCACCTGCAAATGCCACCGAGCGCACCTGGAGGACGACAGAAACGTGCCGAGCTGCAGTTCTGAACGGGGTCCCACATCGGCCAGGTGTGGGGCCCTGTGGGTGTGAGGCCCTGCCGGGACCGGTGTCTCCTGCAGAGATGATGCGCCCCCTTATTGTACACACGAGATTTTTAACCAGAGCTTGTTTTCAGAGCAGTGAAACCGAGAGTTTGTGACTGACTGAAAACACATGCACACACGCGCGTGCACACCCATCACACCCCGTGCACACGCACAGCACACGCACGCGCACAGCACACTCACACGCACAGGCATGTGCACAGCACAGCACACACACACGCGCGCGCACAGCACACGCACGCGCTGGATGCGGCGCGGACGGCGCGGGGGCGCGGACGGCGCGGGGGCGCGGACGGCGCGGGGGCGCGGACGGCGCGGGGGCGCGGACGGCGCGGGGGCGCGGACGGCGCGGGG